>OMLI01023749.1:0-19066 GCA_900302605.1 Rondeletia loricata
CGTAGGAAGGACCGCAGGGTTTGGCACGTGGGGCCCGGATGTGACTTTGAGACCCTGCGGGGGGCCCTCGGGGTGGCAGGGCCGTATGACCGCGTGGTTCTCCACCCGGGGGTGTATGAGGAGCAGGCTGAAGTGGCGCTGAAGGTGCCTGTGGAGCTGGTTGGACTGGGCCAGCTGGGCGAGGTGTCCCTGCTGGTGTGTGTGGAGCAGCAGTGCCCTACTGCCAGGCTGTGTAATCTGGTGTTCATGCCAGCCTGGTTCTCCACTGTGGTCTACAAGGTGAGAGGAAGTAACGGCTGTTGTTTCTGTGGATAGATAATCCTGATGGAATTACTTGAACTAGTCTGCTTACTACTATGTCCGACAATATCCTAACTATTTCCTCTCTCATTATATTTATCTCTTTCTTGCTGTCTGTCTGACTCCTCCACCTTTCTCTCCTTCCCTTGCTCTAGACATCATGGGGTCATGTCCAGCTGGATAACTGTAACTTTGAAGGGGCTCAGCTGCAAGTCCGAGGCCCAGGAACCTGCCAGGCCCGCTTCTGCTCCTTCTCACAGGGCAGCTCTGCCCACTTACTGGGTGTTGCCCTCAGTTTATTGGACAGCTGTGACTTCTCAGGAAGTGACACAGCCTCTGTGACTGTTGAAGGCCCCCCGGTGTCAGAAAGGAATTGGGCTTGCAAGCACTTGGCTGCCCTGGCCAGAACGTTCCCGTCCTGGGGCTTGTCTGGGAATAGTAGCCCAACCAGAGGCCCCCCTGCCGGCTCCACCATCAGACCCCAACCTCCACGCGCTAATGTCATAGTGGAGGACGTGAGCAAAGATTGGCAGAGGAGGACTGGGGTGGAAGCAGTGTGTCGGGGCACAGTGATCGAAGACGGCTGGAGCGATGGTGAGCACAGTGAGGGAGAGGAGGAGAACCAAGAGGGAGAAAGAACCAGCAGCATCAACAACCCACTTACCTTGGGTTACAAACTCCCCTGTAACCATCACGGCCTATCCCACTTGCTCAAGCCCCGGCCGGATGGCTCTCTGCCACCAGCCTCCTCAACTGACCCCCCCTCTGTGACCCCTGAACCCCTCTCCCTTCAGCAGGAACTACAGAGGGACCCAGATGCTCAGATGCTGGCTGCATCCGTCCAGGGTTGCATCCTCAGGCGCTGCCTCTTCCGGGAGGGCAAGGGCGGCGTGCATTTGTGTAATTACGGCCAGGCTCGGCTGGAGGGGAACGTGTTCCGTGGGCTGAACTATGCTGTCCGCTGTATCCAGAACGCCACAGTAAATAGGATCAGAATAACTTTTTCCAATCAGTTCAGAGTTATGTAATGTCACTTGGACGTATCGGAACACATTTAGATTTCGTATCTTCAGCGACTTGTCCTTTGAGTCATGTCTATCAAAACAACAGGTGGAGGAAGTAGCCAAGACCAAAAGTAATTAAGCAGCAATTTGTTATTTGAGCTCCCTCTCTCTCTCACCCCCTTCAGATAGTGATGTTGCGAAACGAGGTGAGTGAGTGCCGTGCGTCGGGTGTGTTCCTGCGTCTCTCCGCACAGGGCCTCATCGCGGAAAACAACATACACTCCAATGGGGAGGCAGGGCTGGACATCCGCAAAGGGGCTAACCCCATCATCTTGGTAACTGCTGCTCTACCGTCTCATAATGTGCATGTTATAGAATAGAATAGAAAACTTTATTGTCCATTAAATATAAAATAAAATGGAAATTTTCCTTCAGCTCAATGCTCATTACAAGTAACAGAGTCATAGCAAATACACTGGTTAAAAACAGGACAGCAGACATTAGACAACCATAAAGTCCTTCAAATAACATCTCCTGGTCACGATCCAGCTACATCCTCATGTCCAAGTCTCTGCTTGCCTGGTCACACTGTTTATTAATTACATGCCAGCTCACACTGCACCCTGGCACAATATACCCAGTTTCCTATTCATGTACACTTGCTTTATTACATCTAATCGGACAGCAACGTCAGAGCTTGTCGACCTTCAGTATGTGACTCAGCAAGCTGCTTTGTGTAAACAGGGAGGTGTACATAATAAACTGGATACTGAGTGGAGATATTCATGTATAAAAGTACCTTATGTACCACACACTGATGGTGATGCATGGAATCTCACACTTGATGTAAATGATGTTACCCTCACAACAGTAAGTATATCTCCAAATGGAACTGCTCTTAGTTTGATAGACTTTTTCTACTCCCTTTCTACTGTAATTCCGTCTCTCTTGCCCCACAGTGTAACAGAATACACAGTGGTTTGCGTTCTGGTGTTGTTGTCCTTGGCAATGGAAAGGGTTCCATCCGGAGCAACCAGATCTACAACAACAAGGAGGCGGGTGTCTATATTCTCTTCAGTGGGAATCCTGTGGTCAGGTAGGTGGGACTCCAGAGTGTTCTGACTTACACAGGAATGTGTAGCTATTCTCATTACTTGGATAGTCACTGTGTGCGTGCGTATGTGGAGGTATTTATTTTTCCAATGTGTATAAAAATGTCAATGCTTACCTGTAAAAGACAGTTTGTTCTCCTAGTACATCAAGTCAAAGCTATATTGTTGAAGACTTAATGTCTGAAGAGTTTGGATTTTTATGACAGCACCACTGCCATGGCACCATGGTCTTCAAGTGCCACATTCAGGTTTGTCAGTCAGGGAGGGGTGAGACACTTCACTCCTCTATACACATGCACAATCAGACTTCATCACAGTTTTCTACAAATCAGTTCTGTTCTTTATTAGGCAGTATCTAATTAATAAAAGGAAGTATTGGCAGTAGTATAAAAGGATATCTTTAGATCTTATTCATAGCTGCAAAATGTTCAAACAACTCTCACAATCCTCTTCTGGTATTCAAATGAAAGAGTTAACTAAACCCCAAACCCAAATCTGTGTGAATCACCTGAATCACCTGGCACCAAAGATCAGCCAATAGCAGATGGCCAGTTCAGTACCCTACTTTTCACCATTAGATGTCAGGCTTTACACAAATTTGAGTTTGGGGTTTAGTTACTCTTGAAATTCACATGATGTGAGAACCTTACTCCGGGAACTTCACGATTAGTTTGCTATGACTGCTGCAATTCAGTGATGTATAGTGATATATAAGACAACACATACTCTGGCATTTTATAATAAAACACATTGTTGTATAAGCTGTGCTTCTATGTATGTAATATGTCATAAGATATGTCTGCTAGCGGTTCAGTTGCAAACATTAACTGGCAAGCCAACTAGCCTAACATTTCTGAAGAGATGAAGGCAGCTGACCAACTAGGGAGCCAGAGAGTTTACATCCTTGAAATAACTGCTAATTAATTAGTTCTATACGCCATCGCCTCAAATGCATGTGCGACTGTACATAATCTGTACTTGTTAAATATTTGCTCCCTACCTGCTCATTAATCGAGTCTTTCACTTTCTCTCTTAGTGGGAATCACATCTTCCAGGGCCAGGCAGCAGGGATTGCTGTGAATGAGAATGGCAGAGGGATGATAACAGGTGTGTAAGTGGGTATGTCCCACCTCATCGTCCGCATCACACATCAGCGTGCCGAATGGGTTCTTTGTTGTCCCTCACCACTTTGCCACCTATTGAATGTAAAAGCACCACTTGTAGTAATTATGAAAGCTGTATTTTTACATTGTAATACATCCAATCCCAGAGAACGTGATCAGAGAGAACCACTGGGGGGGTGTGGACATCCGTAGAGGAGGTGACCCCGTCCTGAGGAACAACTATATCTGCCATGGCTACTCGGACGGGGTGGTGGTGGGGGAGAGGGGCCGCGGACTTATTGAGGGAAACCACATCTACTGTGAGTAATCTCATCCTGTTTGTGACTGCATATCCTCAATTCTGATATAACAGCTGTGTTTGACCCATTGATCTTGTCTTCACCAGCCTTAGCAAGGTATTTGTAATTCATGAAGAGAAGCAATTACAAAAAGAAGGAAGAATCTATTTAAAAAGTTTATTATTATAGCTTCTCATCATCCATGCCATTATCTAGGCTCAATCTCCTTTTTGGACTTGTACCTTTTACCTACACTGATGTTTCGTTTCCTCTCTTCCTCTGGTTTCTTTAGGTAACAAAGGCTGTGGTGTGTGGGTTATGTCCTCCAGCCTCCCGCAGCTCCTGGGTAACTACATCACCCACAACTGCATGTACGGGCTTGCCGTGTTTTGCCGGAAGGACCCAGAAAACAAAGAGGCCAGGGAGGGGAACCGGCCGGGTCAGGAAGGGGTTGGTGTAGGAGGAGGAAACGGCGGCGGAGGGGAAAGGAGAGGAGGAGAGGGAGGCGGAAGAGGACAGGATAACTTGAACGAAGAGGGAGAGTTGTTTGCATGGGAGAGCGATCTGGACAGTGAGGATGAGCGCCACTCTGCCCGCCGTTCCATCAGTGTGGCCTTGGTGGAGAGCAACTGCATGAGCCACAATGGAGGTAATAAAGACCCTCTGCTTGGATTAAGCTTCAGTGATGGACCTGATAGGTTGGCTATTACATAAACTGCCAAATTCAAGTGATCACTCACTCCTTCTTTCACTCTCTCTCTGTCTTTCTCTCCCCCTCCCTCTAGCGGTAGGTCTTTATGTGAAGAGCAGTGAGCCACTGAATGTTGTTGCTAACCTTGTAAACAGTAACCGTGGCACTGGCATTGCTGTGCTACAGAGCAGTCAGTTGACCCGACTGGTTACAAACTGCGTCCTTGACAATAGTCGAGGTGGTGTCACGGTGGAGAAGGACTGCCGGGTGGAGCTTCGTGGTAACGGCATCTACGAAAACGGTGGCCACGGCATCAGTTTCTGTGGCGATGGGCAGATTGGGGAGAATGATGTGGTTGGTAACCGTGGATACGGGATTCAGGTTTCTGGCAATGCTGATATCAAGGTGAGTTGGACTGAGGCATGAACACACAACCAAAAACTCTCATACACGTACTTTTTATGTCACTTATTTCCAAACATACTTTGCCTACATTTTACATGGTTACTCACTGAAATATTGACACAACGCATCACTTAAAGAGCAGTCATTGGCTACTTTTATATAGAATATAATAGAATTCTGTACTTAACCTTATCAAGTAACCTGGTTTTGGGTTGCTGGTTGTAAACGTCATAACTTGGTTAGAATAACCCGGGTAAGCTCGTACTCCGATTTAGAGAAACCTGGGGGTTATTTCACAAAGCTGGCTAACAGAGTAAGCCTGACTTCTGCGCAGAGTAAAACCCGGAAAGCTCTTTTTACTTCAGTCCATGTTCCAGAGTTTCCAGGTTTTACTCAGTGCAGAAGTCAGGCTTACTCAGTTAGCCAGCTTTGTGAAATACTCCCCTGGTTAAGATGCCTGGTTTACTCTGATATTAAACTGGTTACTTTAGTATGTAAATATATTACTCCTTTCACTTTTGGTTTTTGCTGTCTGTGCAAACTCTGACTTGCACAATGTTATGGGTACATTTTTATTTCAACTAAAAACATTGCAGCAAGCAGCACTTACTATTACTATTGGATCATCATTTATTTCCCCAGTATTAGAAGAAACTTACTATTTCTCTGTGCATATCTTCATACTTTTTTACTGGTGGATCATTTTATCTGTGGACGGTTGTCCTGTCAGCCTGTTTTTTATTCAAGGCAACTTGTGTGTACTCAATTGCAGGGTATCAAAGGTGCAAGCAGCTTATAACCCAATTAAGATCTTATCAGAAGTGTGGCCAATAGCCAGGTTACTTCATGCATGTACATGCTATCTGCTCTAATCTTTGACCATTATATTTTTGTGGTTGTATCATTGTTATGCTTTAGATACTGCGTAACCGTGTCCAGCCGGCACAGGGGTGTGGCATCGCTGTGCTAGGGCCAGTAAAGGGTGTTGTCCATGACAATCTGCTGTTCCAGGGCCACCCTGGAAACAAAAAACCACTGCTACACATGGACCCTGGCAACGAGAGCTGTGTCTTACGCAACAACATCATTCTGAGGCATAGTAACAGGTAGCTAGGCAACCAACAAAATGTGCCAGAGCTGTAGAGACCATCAGTGTCTCTGGTGTCTGCACTCTGCCTGTCTTTTCTTCTGCTATCCACACCTCTTACCATCTGCAACTTCTTCTCACCTCCCATTCACCCTTGTGCATGACTTGTGTGTATAGAACAATACTGCTAATACTGTAGCAGTTCTTAGGTATGGCTTTATGTGTCAAAAACGAACTTTTCAACAGTTTTATGTCTTTGACTTTGTAGCTGTTCATCTGCCCCTCCCTGGGTTCTGGAAAACCCTTCCCCTCGTCCACTTGCCGACCCCCCTTCTGGCCCCTCCTCATCCCGATACCCTTCCCGACTTGCAATCTCCATGACCACCAGGATCAGCGCCACCGTGGAAAGTGGGTGCCATAACAACGGCAGTATGTTCTGCTCCATCCTGTGAATATTGGCAAGCACTTAGAAACCACTATGAATGACTAGGCCAAGGGGTCAGCATTTGGTCATGTCTGAATTGGTGTATACATTTGGAGTGCTCTGACTTTTCACAGAGAAGACCTTCGAAAATGATGCCCTCTTGTTGGAGTGGAGTGACTGTCCAAGAAGTACCAAGCTGTGACAGAGTATCACCACTAAAGCAGCCATCCATCTCCCAACACATTAGGGTGGCACAAACCCTTGTGAATCTGAAACCCAACTTTTGTAATCCTATGATAAATTGCCAATGCACTCGTCAAATGTGGACAAAAGACTAATGAACTTACTTCAGTTTGAGCAACACATTTAAACACTATGGTTCTGCATTTTAAACATCCATCTTCATACTTTCAGCTTGAACTGTATTCATCAAGTTCTAACTTTCACATGCAGATTTCACATTCATGTACATGTTGACTGCTGTAGACTTCCTAGGTTTTGTCAGTGCACTGAAACAAGTAGTTTGGAAGTGGACATTATTAGTAAATCCTAGCAGCAGTCAAGGCATCAGAAATGCCCACTTAAACAGCATATTACAAAGTAAAGCTGTGCCTTGTTTGAGTTCTTTATCAATGGACTGATTGTTGCTAGGGGAGGAATTTTCATAATGTGAAGTGTATATGCAAAACCAAACCAAACCCTAGCTTCAGCCCCTTGCACAGAACTGTGCTGTTCTCTGGTGAGTCTGTGTTTGCGTCATGGCAATTTAAATTTGTCCTGTATATTAATTGTTTTGAAAACGTGACCCTCTTTTGCTTAGTTATCATTCCAGACAATTTGAACACAGGCTAGATCTGCACAATCAGCAATGCACACCCACAGACTCACCTGGTAATAGCCAGTTATAGAATTTAAAAAATGTTTAAAGTGCAATATGTGATGTCTACAAATGTGCCTATACATTTTAACTGTCTAAAATAGATGTTTTTAGCCATCTAGAACTTGTTTACAGCTCATTACACAGCTTTTTGTGTCTTGTATAGTGAGCAAAATGTATGGTATGTATAACTCAAAGTTCATCTTTTTTTTTTATTCGTCTACCCAATACATTGATAAACACACTGTTCTTGTTTGAGGCGTTTCAAATTTTTTTTGTCCCATCTCTCTATCCCAATCCTGTCTGTTCATCTCTCAGTCTAACGCATTTTCTTGCGTTTTCTTCTCTCTATGATCTGTTCATATTTGACCAGAGGGAGAACAAGGGATGCCAGCCTGTGCTCGTCTCGCAGCCCAGCCTCGTCAGCCTTCCTCCGGGCAGGCTTAATTAGGGTCAGCCCCATCGACTTGGCCAACTCAACCATCCTAAAGGAAAACATACATGAATCGGTTATACTGGCAAATTGTTCCTTTTGTGCCTTATATTGACAGTGCTTCACATGGTTTAATAATCATTTGGATACGACCTACAACCTAACAGAATAAATACAAGTCACAGTTGGAAATGTCAAAGAATATGAGGACTGTGACTGTCAGAAAAAAAAGGTTGTGAACAGCATCAGGATGTAGGGTTGAGTTGACACCATTGGCCTTGTCTTCTTACCTGGCCTCGGTGACTCCCAGATCACGGTGCAGCAATGTGAGGTCAGCAGTCATGTGACCCATATGCAGCAGCAGGGCTAGGCAGTATGCCCCCACTTTGGCACGCAT
The DNA here is from genome assembly GCA_900302605.1 of Rondeletia loricata. Classification (NCBI taxonomy): domain Eukaryota; kingdom Metazoa; phylum Chordata; class Actinopteri; order Beryciformes; family Rondeletiidae; genus Rondeletia; species Rondeletia loricata. The sequence continues at coordinate 8,133 of OMLI01023749.1, forward strand.
TGATGTTGACACCAAGTTCTGGACCCTATAATGAAATGTGAGGTATAGGGGCATTTGTGTGTGTTGGCGTGTAAGGAAGACCAAATTCAACCGGTCCAAATGGTAACCAAGCCAGAGAAAATGTATGTTATGTATTTTAAATAAAATCTTTGCAACAGCAAATACCTTACTAAGACATTAACGTGCCCTGGGTGATCGGATTGTGTTTAGATATAACGAAAACACAAAATCCAGGTGTCAACACCCCCAAGATACACTGAAGATCTGATCATCCAAACCACCTCCAGAGGTGGTCAGATGTACTTGGACACAAAGCGTCTCCAATCCACAAATAGAAACTACGTAAACAGAAATAGACTCGTGTACGGATCCAACTAGGAAGCCCACGCAAATCGCAAAGGTGGCAAGCAGCTCCAACAGTAACATGCTTGTCAAAGATGGATTGTCAGGATACTCATGGATAGGGAACAATTGAGACGATGTGTTTACTTCAATTATAAAGGATGTAAATACTGCAAGAGCTATCTGAATTTTTATGCATTTTAATGTTCAGGTGTCAGTTTAATCCAATTAAATTATATTGTAGACACAATCTGGATATTAAATGCATGTTCACAGGGTGTTTAATTATATCTGCAGTGGAAATTTTAAAAAAGCAAGCTAGATGTGAAAAAGGAAACATTTACTGCCAACATACCTGCCGTTGTTGAAAGTCTCCACAGTGAACGTTCTCATCAGTTTGTTCTGGATGATGCGAGGGCAGCCTTCCTCCTGCCCGACTGTAAATATAAACATAATTTACCATTAGTCTGGGCCCAAAGAACACTTTTGTATGATAATGGCAAAGATCTGCACTCACACTTGCGGGTGATGCTCTTCTGCCGTGCCAGTTTGAGGAGCAGAGAAAGGTAATAGGCGCAGCGTGCCCTTTTCTCTCTGGCTTCATCTTCACTCGGCAGAGTCTCTAGCTGCTTCACTACGCACAAACACCTGGAATGAAAACAACACAAACTAAAATGAGGATGCAAGTAGATATAAAGTGTAGCTTGATAAAAAACTTTCAGCAAGTGTGTGTGTGTGTGTCGTACCCTCCATCGTCACTCATCTTCTGCAGCTCTGCAGGCGTGAGTGCAGCCATCTTGGAGCCAGCCACCTCCAAAGCCTCATACTCCACTGGACTCAGGACTGTGGACACTGATAAGGACAGAGACCCAAACAAACATACAGAGCCGTAGCTTTGAACACACCTATTATCATGACTGTATTATCTGTTCCACCCTCTACAATTCTGCCATTCCCTTGTTGACATGCATGCACCTGCAAACACACACACACATGCACAGGCGGTAAAGGATACGATCGTCAAACAGGTAGACGTTCTCAGGTCTGTCTGCATCTGTTTGGCAGGGAGGCACGTGGAGAGCCAGGTCTCCCTGGGACTCTGTCTGAGCCACTTCCTGTTGCAGGGCTGAGGAGAGAGAGAAGAAAACCAGATGGTAAAATTATGAGAAACAGATGGAGAGAGAAGAACAGAAGGAAGACTGCATGTGGAGAGAAAGGAGACATATGAAGGAGAAACAGAGGGAAGGAATGAAATGGACGGGGGGGGGGAAACGAGCACAACAAATCGAAGAGTTGGGTGTTGCAGCAGAATGGACAACACTGCCATTCAGAGGGACGCAGGAGGAGCCACTGGCTGTATTTAAAATGTTAAGTTGCCCTTTTCCTTCCCGTTTTCATTTACCTTTCTTACAGACTTCTACAAGGAGGGTCAAGGGATATTAAGGAAATATTTTAGACTATTGAGACTAGGGATAGGACAATAAACCGGTATTACTATATATTGCAGAAAAAACAATAACGTTTATGACACCGCCACTAATATTTATCACCGCGGCGCTCGTCTTATTTTCCCCAAAAAGGGGGAGCCCTCTAATTTTATATTCATGTTGCTGACTGAGTTAAAGTGGATGCAGGCCAGTAGCACTTTATGAGAGACATTTTTTAGATGCTGTTATTTTGATTTTTATTTGTGTTGCTTAAAACTATCCTTACAGTTTCTATAAGCTAAACCAGAATTGTACAATTTTGCTTTTTAAGAAAAAGGTCAAATGTCTTGGGATTTATATAATACATTAGTTTTTAAGTAATTGAAGCATATTACAGTACTGTTTTCAAAGTTTTCATCTTTTTTATAAGTATGGAGATAATATCGTATGTCAGATAATTTTGGTCAAGACAATCGTACTATGACATTTTCACATTGACACAGGCCTAACTGAAACCCCACCACATGACTGAGATAATGTGACTGTGTATTACCTTCCAGGCCCTTCTGGTCAATCACAGTGTTGGCGGCCTTCGCCACGGCTTGATTCATGGTCTCGCTGCCCACCTGGTTCAGTCTGCGGGAGACCAGCGCTCTCTTCTGCCTGTTGGTGCCAAACGCCTCAATCAGAGAGTCCACCTAAGGAGGAAAAGTTTAAAATATGATAAAAAACATCACTAAAAACAGTCCTATATAGCATGCCATAGCAGCATTTCCACTGGTAGTGTGTTAGTAGAATGACATACTGAGAGGTACACAATTCTAAAAAGTCAAATAAAGGGACACTGATATCCAAAGTGTGCTGCATATATCTCTGATGGGGAGGAAAACAGGAGAAATCATTAGGGATGCACCGATATATCGGCAGACTATCGGTATCGGCCGATATCGGCTTGAAAAAGCAATATTGATATCGGTCCAATATTATTTTTACTGCCAATATTTGGTCGATTGTGGAATTGCCATTTTTGTGACCTTGTTTTCTAGCAGTGTGTCACTTAATACAACTGTCAAATTGGCAACAGAATAAAACTCACATGGTCTAAATGGTTTAATGGTATAAAAAACACGCAATTATCTTAAGATAGCCACGTCTGAAAAGCTTAACCTGTTTTGCACATGCATTTGTACTAAGATTCTTACAAAAATGCATATCGGTATCGGCCGATACGGGTGGGAAAATATCGGATATCGGCCTCAAACAACCATATCGGTGCATTCCTATAAATCACAGTACCTTCTCTCTGTAGGTCTGACTAGCCTCCTGGGATTTTTCGGTCTCTGTTGTCTCCCCTGGTGAAAAAATATCACAAAGTCACACAATTACACTGACAAAATCTCATTGCCGTTAAGTGTTAAGCAAGGCAGCATCGTCTTTTAAGAGATGATGCTGATGTTTTTGGATGGTGGTCAACATGATCTCCGGACTCCTTGAACACAGCCTTAGGGCGATAGTGCTCTGTTGCATATTGTAATCAGCGGCTGCTGGTGTGTGTTTGTTTTTTACCTGGTATAACAGGTTGCATGTTGAAGAGCTGAGCGCTGTGCACCTCCATCTGCATGGTCTGTTTGTTCAACACGCCTACATAATACCTACACACACAACAAACATTATTCTTCTTAACCCACCTCAGACACATTTTGTAGATAGCGTGTTCCCAAAATGTGCAAAATGCACCTACTTGCAAAGGTTGTTGCATTTCAAGGACCCCGTTCCAAAATTATTTCCAACATAGGACAGTCTGTCTGATTCAGCAACCTGGAGAAAGAGAGAAATAACCAACACTCAAAGCATTCAGGACAGCACAGAGAATGGAGCAACATTATTGTAACAATGAATCCCACTGCTGCATAGTACAGTGCAAACACACAGTCATGCTGAGAGTCAAGGCGTCTCTCTCACCAATATCCGCCTGCTCTTTTTCCTGGGGTTACTCTCATCTGTGTTCTTGTAGAAGGTGAAGTCCAACTTGTCGGCGGTTTTGACGTTCCCATTTGAAAACTGGACTGTAAGATTGAGAGAAATTATGAAGAATTTGTCAATAACAGTGACTTCTATTAGTTAACATGAAACTTGAACGATCCCTGTGGGGAAATCGGGTCACTGAGGAAAACTGTTGTGAGGTTGATGTATTAAGCAGCTAACCACAATCAGGGGTTTCCAACGTTTTTAATGTCAAGGACATGTTCTTAGTGTGTTAACTTCTAGGGAGTGAAGTTATTCGTAATGGGGACCCCCGCCCGGACCCCATTCTGGGAGGCACTAAACTACATAACTAGCCCAGCAGCACCCACGTGTGCAGTAAAAAAGGGTGTTTAACATGGAGGCGCTATGCACGACCCGTCGTTTATTACCATGATTTCAATACTATCCTTCTTATAATGAACTCCACGAAACAACAAATGTGAGATAGTTACCAATAACCGCTTTATCTGCCTCTCTCTCTTCTTCACAACACACTAACGAGCAGGTGGCGGCCATAGTTGTTGTCAAGAGGCGTAGGCATAGATGTACCACAAAGTTTACAGGCGAAGCGAGAGGTTTCACTCCTGACTACTTCCGTCTTCGCTTAAATCCCGTACAGACCATGGATGTATGTAGACCGCTTCTTTTCTGGTTGGGAGTCAACGAGAGTATTTCTTATGTTTTTCTTTCTGTGAGGCTTATTTGATTTAGCCGTAGAGCGTCATGTTTTAGGAAGCTACTGGTAGTATGGTGATGGAGAAGGGCCAAATGATACTGTAGTGGTCAGTAATGAATATCATACATTGTCTTGAGTTAATTAGTAGCTGTTTATCCTGCCAGCTAATTGTAGACAGTTGTACACTGCTGTTCCAGCATTATACCTTATTTTATGAAAATGATGTTTGATTTTATTCTTAAACCACTTTGTAAACTCTGTTTTAAATACCGGTAACTACTATACGAATAAAACTTTATTCTTTGGATGTGAAACATCTTGAGCAGGGTCTTTGGCTCCACTCCGCTCTGACTCCGACCACAGCGACGCCCTGTGGTGGGGAATGAAACTGCAGCCCTTCGCCTCGGCGAGGTCACGGACATGAGGCATAGCGCCACCTTGTGAGTCTGGCTGTAAAAAAACTCGTCTGAGTGGGGAAAATATAACATACCCATATCGGAGTGGGCTTGTCCCTTATAGTGGTTCATAGTGAATATGTGTTTTCAACATGCCTCGGCCTGTGAAACGGACGGATGTAACTAGCTCTACTCCATCCAGACCAGACCAGTGGACGCACATCACTCAGGCCCCGCCCCCATAGCCAGATCATGCACTGCAAATAAACGGGATAGTAGACCGCGGTGGACACGGAACAGAGCAGGATACACGTTAGGTTTGATAAAAGTTGCTTCGACGTACACACACGTTAGTCCAGGTGGCCGTATGTGACTTGGTTAGAACTGATAACTCGGCTAGCTAACAGGCTAGCTTGCTAGTCACTAGCTAGCTAGCTAGCTTTGTTAGTTGGTAGCCAGGGCCTGTTCTGCTCACACAACACTTCTTGCTACCTTCACCTGATTCGGATAATTCAAGGTAATACTGGCACATTGGTTTCATATCAGCGATCTGTCAAAACTATATAAGACAGCCTGTGTTTTGGGCTGATGTAACGCTTTCTACTTCGCTGTGCCGGCTAGCTAACCACTGACCATCTAACGTTATTACAGTGCAGGTTACACTAACGTTATGTTATCAATACAGCTGTAGCGTTTTTCAGCGACCGACTAGACAGCAAGCTCTTTAACAAAATGTCACTTTTTAGTGTTTGCTTGCTAACTCTATTGAAATAACATCGTGGTCATGGATATTGATCAAACTAAACTACAGCACACATCACCAGGCACGTGAATATAACTTCTCATCTGCAGTACAAATTTAGTTACTGGTTAATCCATCATGGAAGTCCCCAATCACCCCCCACTACCCTCCTCTATTCTGTCCCTCCCCTTATTCTGTGCCACCATCCACTTTCAACTGTCTCATTTAATAATAATAATCTCTCCCCATCCTCTCTTTGCCAAACTGGCCCCCTTCCCTCCTTATTTCTGCCTGCTCCTCTCTGTAGGATCATGGATTTCCCAGGCCACTTCGAGCAGATCTTCCAGCAGCTGAACAATCAGCGTGTCCACGGCCAGCTGTGCGACTGTGTCATCATGGTGGGCAGCCGCCACTTTAAGGCCCACCGCTCCGTACTGGCAGCCTGCAGCACCCACTTCAGAGCCCTGTTCACCGTGGCTGAGGGAGATGCTAGCATGAACATGATCCAGCTGGACAGCGAGGTTAGGATGATAATAATAACCATAAAAAAGAGGAAGAGGGCTAGGATGATGATAATTAATAACAATAATCAACTAGACTATCAATTAAGAAATTCTCTAAGGTGGAAAAACACCACCAACATGCTGGGAATTAATCTAAATTTGCAGGTCACAGGAATTAACATAATAGTCACTGAAAGTCATAGACATTGATAATTGACATTGATAATGTTATGGTGATGAGGATGGAGAGGAGTGTGGTGATGAGGATGGAGAGGAGTGGTGATGAGGATGGTCATCGTGATCAGTGCTGGAAGAATAGGAGGATGATTGGGTGGTGGTAATGAAGATAATGTTAGTGATGATGATAATTCGTGAGAACTATTGGCAAATCTATTAGTCTTGCTGCTGTTGCAATTTGTGACTGTAACGGATCAAAGGACCATTTGTGCACTTCCAGGTGGTGACTGCTGAAGCTTTTGCCGCCCTGGTGGACATGATGTACACCTCAACACTGATGCTGGGGGAGAGCAATGTAATGGACATCCTACTTGCAGCCTCACACCTGCACCTCAACAACGTAGTCAAGGCCTGCAAGCACTACCTGACCACCCGCACCCTGCCCATGTCCCCCTCGTCCGACAGACCCACCCATCACCACCCTCAACAGGAGCAGCCGAGGCACAGGCAGCAGCAACAAGTAGCAGAGTTAGCAGTGAATCCTAATCTAGCAGCTAATGCTAACCTAGCAGCTAACGCTGCTACATCCAGGTTGCAGCGCTCCTTCCTGCTGCAGCAGCTGGGGCTGAGCTTGGTGAGCTCTGCCCTAGGGGGAATGGAGGAGGACGGGGTGGGCAGTGGAGTGGTTGAACAGAGAGCCTCCTTCCCTGTCCGACGCTTCCACAAGCGCAAGCCCTCTCTTGCCCTGGGCCTATCAGAGGACAGACCCAGGCAGAGGCCGCGCCCCTCTGCCCCTCCCCGGGGTTTGTTGGGAGAGGAAGGGGTTAACGGCGAGCGAGAGGAAGGAGCACTACTCTCCCCGGACTCCCACAAGATGGGGGATGAATCAAAATTGGATGCTGCAATCGCTGGCCTAGTCGGGGTGTCCCAAGATGATCCTCAAATGCCTAGCCAATCAGACAGTGGACACTGTGAAGGGGAGGACTCAGGGAGGATGCAGGGAGGAGTGGGGAAGGAGGAGTACATGGAAGACGGGGATCCCCAGGACAACAGAGCGGGGGCAAAGATCAAATCAGGGATGGAGGAGGGGGAAGCACAGGAACAGAAGGTAAAGTTATGGCTTGATTTGCTTATTGTGGCAAAATGACTAACTCTCTTAATGATTGAACATTACAAATCATCTAAAACACGTTCACAATCAAGTCACACTGCTCAAACTTAACTGCATTGTGTGCAGTTTGAAAATCTACATTTCCTTTATAACTGATCCTGAGATGAAACTCCTCCTTTGCTTTACATAGGTGGTGGTAAAACGAGAGCCACTGAGCTCCCCTGAGCCAGCTGATGAAACCAGTGACGTGACATCGCAGGCAGAAGGCAGCGACCCTGCTGAGCCCGGGGGCCAGGAGGAGAAGGTGGAGCTGAGCCCAGAGAGCAGTGACCGCAGCTTTACCTCTGACCCCCAGCCCAGTTCTGACACGCTGCTCCAGCCCAGCTCCCAGCTCCTCCTCAAGACCAGCGTGGGGGGAGGCGCTGGAGGTGGAGGAGGTTTTGGGTGTAACAGCGGCTTGAATGGCAAATCTGGTTTCAGTATTTCTAGCTTCCTCAGCCCTAAGGGTTTTGGAGGTGGCAGGGCAGGGTTGGTTGCCGGGGACGATGACCTCCCCAACACAACAACGGGCGATGCAGTTGCACATCACTTCCTACTTGGACAGGAAGCTGCTGGGACGTCAGGCTCTGCCTCTTCCTCCCTTCTGCAACCAGGCTCTCTCAATGGTGAGAGTCATAGCGGTTTTGGAGACAGCCTCCAGGCAGATTCTCTCTTCCTTCGCCCCCTGCATGACAGTTTAGGAAGCCCCAGAGGAAGTGGTGGAGGGGGAGGGGTAGATCCCTTTGGTCTGGACTTCCAGCGCTCCAGTCTGGGGCTGCACTCCCTGTCGCGAGCCTCAAGAGGGGCCGGAGGAGCTGCTGGTGCTGCTTCTCTGGGCTACCCAGGCTACCGACGGATCGCTCCCAAAATGGCCACCGCCATGGAAGGAGAAGGAGGAGTAAATGCTGTTCTCCAGGATGCCGCCTCCTCCTCGTCAAGTCTGGCGGGTCCCCTGCTTCTCAACGATAGCAGTGCTTACAAGATGAACAGCGGCAGGCCCACCTCCCTCCCCCCTCAGCTGACCCGAGCCTCGGCAGATGTGCTGTCCAAGTGCAAGAAGGCTCTGTCAGAGCACAATGTCTTGGTAGTCGAGGGAGCCCGAAAATACGCCTGCAAGATCTGCTGCAAAACCTTCCTCACCCTGACTGACTGCAAGAAGCACATCCGCGTCCACACAGGAGAGAAACCCTATGCCTGCCTCAAGTGTGGAAAGCGCTTCAGCCAGTCCTCCCATCTATACAAGCATTCCAAGACCACCTGTCTGCGCTGGCAGAACAGCAACATGCCCAACGCCCTGCTATAAGACTGAGACGACTGCATCAAATTACCATCTACTCACTGGCTTCTTAAAAGAAATCATGGTATGGAATTAATCAGGCAAGCACTCAGTCACAGTGGTACCTACACTGCTTGTTGCCTATCATTCATATGCCACCCCCCACTCCCAACACGCTCACACATATACAAGGTATCATCCAGAAGCTGTCATTGCCACCCTTGATGTATATTTGGAACCCCTGCCCCCCCTAAGAACTTACCCATCATTACCCGTCCACTGCCTCTGGACCTTGAATCCTGTTCACCAACTCCTGGGCGTCTCCTATTGGATGCTGTAAATCCCAGTTGGAGGTATCCTTGTTTCAGATATGGATGGCAGGTATATTGCTTCTAAATTGGAAGTATTAATCCAGTAACTCCAAGCATCTAAACTTGTGTAAGAACTGTTGATAGATATGTGTGCTCTTGATGTTTGTGTACTGTAGAAAGACGTGGATAGACTCAGACTCTATCCTGTGAGATGGTTGCTAGCTCCTTTACTTAAGTGAGTGTTGGACCACACCCCCTTTTCCCACTAAATCAAGTCAAATCGATGTGAGATGTTTGACATCTGAAGTTGCCTTTCAGTCCAAGCACCTTTTGAATTGGCATTACCAGTAGTCTTGTTGAGCTGTGAGAAGTTGGGAACTAATATATCTGCTAGCTGGCTCTCTTCATGGGTAGAATTAGTATCTCAGAGTTCTTGCGCGCAAAAAATCTAATTTGCACTGACAAGGCGTTCACTCTGCAAGTGACATGGTTGATGGATCGCACTAGTCTGACCGATTGTGAGAGGCTCCAATTGCATCTATGTAGTGGTTTGCAGCTACAAAGTTTTGAACAGGCAAATCATGTATCTTTGCTGCTCTGGTATTGTCATAACGTTACGTTGTTTTAATGAATTAACACAGCTAGCTTGCAAGCAGTCATTAGGTAGAATTAATAAAAAATATACAGAAAAAAATCCAATAATAATAATATTGAGTAATGATTATAATAATTACTTTGAAGCCTACCATCGACCATCAACGATGGATGCAGCCGTTCACCAAGCATCATTTTTGAAACATTTATTCCTGTAGTCTGTAAGTAAGTAAGTTGTAGAGAACTGGGGAGCTTTGAATGGCTGTAATCAACTTCTTGCCCATTTTGCACTTGCCAGGCATTTAATAGAACAAAGTCACATTGGTAGGGAGACAAGGAAGCACAGAAATCAGAGGGACTATGAGGTCTCCTGCAACGTGCAAACCCATAGTGCTTTGCTCGCCTGGCTGGGAGCTGAGTTGAGCTGGACGGTTGTTGCGTACAAACGCTAATTTGCAACTAGTTATCTACTATAATCTCCTTACAAAGAGTCGTAATATTCAGCCCTGCTGATTTTGTGATGGTTACAGGTGATTTAACTTTTTTAAGGTAGGGCTGTTGCGGTTTGAATTTTTCCCAATGTGGAAGTCTTTGGAATCATGCAGTTCCAACAAGAAGACAAAGTTAAATCAGGATGCGAGTTAGCAAAGCTCTCTCTAGAGCAAAAAATTTACAAAAATGTATTTGATGTCAATGCATTTATATTATTGGTAACGCTAAACAAACGCCAACGCATCAAATAATCAAGACTATTTCATTCCACTAATTTCTTTGTTTCAACTTCATACATCAGAGTTCATGCTTTCATCCAGTCAGCGATATAGTTACCGCTTCACAGCCAGGTGAACTTCGGCTCAGCTCTGCTCCCAGCCAGGCGCAAAGCACTACGGGTTTGCACGTCACAGGTGGCCCACCTAGTCGCTTCCGATTGGCTGTTGATTTTTTTTTTTCTTCAATTGGCTGTTGATGACCGATGACTGCGAAAAGCCGTGGCCAACTTTTCTCGGCTGACAAGCTTGTTGACCGTCCACACTGACCATCCGGCTGAGTTTCCCTGGTCACTCAGCTCTATAGGAAATTAATGGACTTCTGGTGATTTGTTGATTGTGTTGCTCGCTGTCTGAACGCATGGTGAGAGTAAAAATTTGCCAGATAAAGGCAATGTTAGGAGAAGGTGTGTGTGTGTGTGTGTGTGTGTGTGTGTGTGTGTGTGTGTGTGTGTGTGTGTGTGTGTGTGTGTGTGTGTGTGTGTGTGTGTGTGTGTGTGTGTGAACCTGTCTGTCAGTGTATGTCAGATTAGGAATCCCATCGTCAAC
>OMLI01023758.1:0-10018 GCA_900302605.1 Rondeletia loricata
ACAGACGGACGGATGGATGGATGGATGGATGGATGATTTGGAGGGGGGGGGGTTGTACAGGCTCACGCTCCTGTTCATTCTCCATGCTGATTCAAACAAAGAGGGATGGATATGAAGGAAAGATGGAGGGAGCGGGGCTGAAAGAGAGAGAGGGAGGGAATGAATTGTCTTTAAAAGTAGTTTTTCCTTGTTGACCTACATGAGACTGAGTTGAGAGGGGGGGGCAGCTTCAAGCTCACTGGTCAGGCTGCTTGACAGGGAACCAGGACAAGCCAATCACAGACTGATACAGCGGAGGGTGTATGTAAAGGTGTCTGCATGTGTGTGACGTATAGGGGGTGTGTTTGCATTGGTGTGTGTCTGTGTATATATAGGTGTGTCTCGGTGTGTCCATAAGCACATATCTGTGAGTGTGTAACTGGTCAGCGTTACTTTGATCCATTGTCACTGTACACTTCTCAAAGTTACTGTCACAACCGGGTACAAAGTTGAGGTAACAAACATCCTTCTTCTTCCTCTTCTGCATGAGAGAGAGAAAGAGAGAAAGAGAGGGAGAAAGAACAAAAGAAAGAGAGTACATGAGAAAGAAAGAAGAGAGGGGTCGGACATAATTAGAGAGATCTTGGCATTTAACTGACTTTCCAGTGAAACTTCAATGTGTTGGGTTTTCTCATTGATCTACTGCATTGTGAAACAAGGCAACAGTCGTCCCTGCAAATGATGCAGTCGCCCTCTGGGCCAATCACTGATCAGTAACAAATATGTTACCTTGTTTTGACTTGCAATAGATCAGGCAAGCGTGACATATATTTTCTGATCAAATAAGGGATTCCAGATCCAAGCCCCCTGTCAGACTAACATGAAAATGAACAGTGGTGTAAAACCATTGCCTGTAACTATATCCTAGGCGAACACTGGTGTGATCCAGATGGAAGCCGAAATGACAACAACACTACTCTGGTCTATTGTAGCGCTCCCCTTGGGCCAGTCAGTGTAATCCTGAAAATGCCAGGACACAGCGGTGAGGTCAATCATTCGCCCAGGTTTCGTTAAAATCTGATCGCCGTGATGAACAAATGAACGAACACACAGACCGATCCATAGAACATTCTTCCCTGACAATAATAGAGAATTCCCTACATGGGTCGCTTTTAATTTTTTTGTCATTTATTCAGAAAGTTACCTGCGTTTCATCGGGCTGTAGTGTTGCCACTGGAAACCATGTTGTTGTCAGAGTTAGACAAAGACTGCTCCTTCAGTACTGGGTCTGCAGGAGGAGAGGAGAGGAGAGGAGAGGAGAGGAGAGGAGAGGAGCAGATTTCAGAATACCAAATTTTAGATTTTTAAAGATATTTTTAATGCTACCTGGAATTTAATTTAAGAGGAATTTAAAAAGAGACAAAGCTGCCAAAACTAGCCTATTTCCGATTGAACATAGCCAATGAAAGTTCTGAAACTAGAAAAAGGACCAGGAAATACATTTTTAAGGGACATAACCACTGTGTTTAGTAAAGCAGCTATAGTGCATATTGTACTTCTAACCCTGTTCTGTATTAATCTAAGAGTAGACAAACAAGCCTGTCATTGCATGTTGAAACACATAAGCCTGCCGATAACTGTATTTAGGACATTTTCCGGCCTAAAATTTATACACTTAATTTTAAGAATTTGTCCGCGGATACCCTGAAGAAAAGTCTGGCACTCATTTTTTTTTACAAAACCTGCTCTCACTGCATGTGTGTGTGTGCGTCCATTGCCTCTGTGACTGTGTAATCCTTACAGAAGTAGGGATGCTCCATGGCCTCTGTGGCTGTCAGTCTCTGTTGGTGGTCGTAGCGCAGCAGCTTGTCCAGCAGGTCCAGCGCTTCAGGACTCACCAAGTGTTGGTTCTCTGTCTGCACAAACTGTTCCCAGCGCTTCCTGCTCTGCCTACAGGGACACAGTACAGTCTGACAGGGGATCCTCCACGAGTTTGGACAATACTACTACTAATATTAATGTGATACTTTATTGATCCCTGTAGGGAAAATCGCTTTTCCCCTTGTCCCCCTCCAGTGTGAAACAGTCTAATTCGTTGTTTTATTTCTATTATATAGTATTATATAGTATATATCAACAGAGAAATTCCAACAACCTAAGCACTGACAATAGAGTATATTTGAGCAGAATTGCAGATTTTGTTCATTATGCCCATTCAGTTTGGACATTTGCTGTATACATGTGAACCATGGCTGAGATATTATAATGTGATACTTTGTTGACCACTGAGGAGAAATCCACTTTTTGCTTACTTCCCTCCACAGGGAGGTCAGAGGTCAGCTACAGAGCAGCAGCCTTGGAGCAGGTAGGGATTCAGTGTCTTGCTCAAGGACACTTCAGCAGGACTGATGCTTACTGTCACAACGGTTTGAACCCGGGCCTTCCAGCTGATGGACGATCTTCCTACTCACGACGCCACCCTGCTGCCCTCAAGATATTTATAGCCTGTATACTGATTTGAGTTACATGCCATAAAACGTCTCCAGAGCAGCTAGGTAAGAATGAGTCGAGTGTGATGGAAATCGTAAAAGAACCCCACTCGGTGTGCTTTCCATGTCAGCGTCTACTTACTGTCCCAGCAGGTCTTTGAAGCGTGGGTCCAGTTCAATGTGGTATTTACGCAGGTAGCCGAACAGCTCATCTGTTCCCAGAACCTTGGCAATCCGCACCAGCTAGGAAACACAAGAGATCGGGGTCCAAACTCTGTGGCGGATGTGTTTATGTACTGGTGTTTAAAAGGTGCTCTGTGTAGCATTTTTAAACATCAATATATCATTGTCAAATCAACTGTGATACCTTGGTATAATTACTGTAAACAAGTGAGATCATGGTCGAGATGACTGGTAGCCTCTCTCTCACTGCAGTTGTATTGTTAGTGCTAGTGTTTCTCAAAAGACAGACCACATTTCCCATAAACCCTGTTGCTTCCTGCCGCAAAGAGGATGTTGCTACTTGTTTTCAAGTGATTTTTCCATCAGCCTTCCTTCTTCCACCATCTGCCGTCGCCAGAAACTTAGAAAGCTTTAGCTCCGTTTGTGCTGGAAGAACAGCGCCCTCTTCCTGTTTTGTGCCATAAAGAAATAACCCTTTTTTATTTTTGGTCATTTTTGCTTATTTGATAGTTGACATTGGAGAGAGACAGGAAAGATGGGAGAGAGCGAGAGGGCGATGACACGCAACAAAGGTCCTGGGCCGGATTCAAACCCAGGATGATTACACGGTACGCTCCTTAAGGCTGGAACATGCTTCTCAGTCTGCATGTAAACGGGTGTCGTTTTCTTTTATACTTGTACGGATTGTGTCCACTGGGGGGCAGTGTCACATTTAGTAAACCACAATGTACAGAAAACAGAGAAGAAATCCGGAAACGGAAATCCGTTTTCACAATTCAACCAATCCGCTTGTGTTACACGCAGGACCGCACAACGCGTTGTTGAGATTTGGGAGGTGTGAGCGTAGGCTCCTCTGCGACCTACGGTTACCCATAACACCCCTCTCTGCTTAGATCCGCAGAGACGTTTACGTGCATCTTCGCAGTATAATTCCCGCTTTAGCCAACTGAGTTACCAGGACGTCCCAGCAATCTCCCTTTGAGCTGTAAAGCAATCCAGCAGATTTCCTTCCAAATAGAGGCTGGTGGAAGCTGCCAATCTTCTCGCCGATGGTCTCATTTGTTTTTGGCAATGCTGCTAATCTCTCAAAATGTGACAATGACTTATTGATGTTAAAATGCTACAGGTAGCACCTTTAAATAATTGTCAAATAAGACGCAAATGTCGAATAACTAAATTTCTTTTGTGGTCTTCAGTATGTGTCTGTGTGCATGTCTGTACTAAGAGAAATAAGTAATCAATAACCACCTATAATCAATCAATTGGCTCCTTCAATATAAATATCTACAGAAGCCCAAATCCTGTTATTGGTCCAGCCCTCGTGTGTAGGAGTAGGACCTGTGTTGGTGGTACCTGGTCATAGTTGTCTTGTCCATGGAAGAAGGGCTCTTTCTGAAAGATCATACTGGCCAACATACAGCCCAAGCTCCACATGTCTAGACTGTAGTCATACATCTGCAAAACACACACACACACACATCATGAAACAGAACTGCAACACTGTTAAGTGATGACAACATAGACACCAACATCATCCATGTGTCCCCATGGTGACAACATTTACAATGTTGGAACAAGTTTATGTTAGACATACGCATTAATGTGTGTGACTGCACATTTTTGGAAAAGCAGAAATGTATACATATATTGTGTGTGTGTGTGTGTGTGTGTGTTACCTGGTAGTCCACCAGGAGTTCAGGGCCTTTGAAGTATCTTGAGGCCACTCTGACATTGTACTCCTGGGCAGGGTGGTAGAACTCTGCCAAACCCCAGTCTATAAGACGTAGCTATGGAAACATAATTTACCATTATTCCGATTTATTTGACAGTTTTGAAACTGGATGTAAAAATAAAAAAATGTAAGAAAAAAAAAGTCATCAGTTGTTTCCCAATGTGGCCTTTGGTGTAGCAACACATACTGCTATAGTATGGGGTTGTGCGTGTGTGTGTATGTGTGTCATGTATGTAGTATATACTGGGTTAATTCCCTCCCATGTTAGCCTGCTGCCCCCTGCTGGCCAAGGTTGGAATTCTGTTTTATAATTTAATACAGTGTAGCTCAGTGGATAATACTGCTATAGTTGAAGCGGTAATCCAATGGATCCTTGATAAAAAAGAAATTTGTTCAATTATTTCATTTTATTTTGTTGCTAAGCGCTCAATGCTGTGGTGTTTCTGCACTGCACTTCCCAGAGATCACCTGTCAATCAAACAGTGTGTCCAGTACTGTGGCATCTTTCTCCTTAGATTTTCTGTTGATGAAGTTTGAGTTTCTGTAGGTGTCACACTTTTCTTTGTCTGTTCAGCCATGGTGGCTATCACTGCTCATGCTAACTACCCAGTTCTTCTATTTATTCCAAACATCAATTCAAAACACTTCACTTCCTGTGCGCCAGAGGTCTTTTCCTGGGAAAGACCTACCAGACACCGGATGTTTAGGACAGCAAATGTAAAAGCTTTCATGAACTGGATATAGGTTGAATCAATATTGTGTATCAATCGGTGATAGAGAACAGCAAAACAGACATTTATTTATATGAAAATGTCGTGGACTGTTATTTTAAGGATCTTACTCCCACTGTATCCACAGGAACTCCATTTGTATAAAAGCCTCTGCCAATGCATTACCAACAAACAATGTTCTCTTAACTAGCTCCTTTTCCAAAGGGAAGTGCATAACAAAAGAGAGGAAGAGTGGGATGGAGAGTTTAAAAGCCAGAGAGGAAACAAAAAACAGAAAGAAAGAGGGGTTGAAATAGTGGGGAGCGATATGAGAGAGGGACGGTATTAAGAGAGTGTGTGGGAACAAAAAACAAAAAAGATATAGAGCGCCACCTACCTTTCTCATCTGGTGGTCGATCATCACATTGTGGGGCTTGACGTCACGGTGCATGATTCCCATACTGTGACAGTAGTCCAGCGCCTGGGACACACACAGACACACAGAGACACACACACAGAGACACACACACACAGAGACACACACACACAGAGAGAGACACACACACAGAGAGAGACACACACAGAGAGACACACACACACAGAGAGACACACACACAGAGAGAGACACACACAGAGAGAGACACACACAGAGAGAGACACACACACACACGTCAAAGACAGATAAACAAATATTCTAAATCGATGCAGTCTCATTTGCAGTTTATTTTACAACATTTACTCCTAATGGCCATCTGCAACAAGGTTCAGATAAACACGACTGAATCCAAATCAATCTCAAATCTTTCCTCTTCCACTAGGGGAAATTTGATGCGTTTGGTTTAGTCCAATTGTTTTAAACTGACCACGTGTTAACGTTCCACTGTATGCAATATAAACCAGTCTCACCTTCAGTAGTTCATACATGTAGAAACGGATATCAAAGTCTGTCAACTTCTGGTACAACTCCTGCAGGGAAAAAGGAAATCTGCTCAAGGATTTGAGCTTGAGGACAGAGGAAAGACACATTCGCACGCACACAAACACACAGTGTTGTTGAACCTGCACAATATGACCAAAATCATCAAGACAAAAGAAGAAAGAAAGAAAGTGGCTGCCTCTTGCAACATGTTGTGTCCCTAAATGAATAAAATACGACTTACTATAACGGGACGTAGTAAAGAAGTAAATAGCTACAGATGGGAGCTGTGACATCAAGATGCCCACCAAGACCAGCACCCCAAAAGCATGCAGAGGAGAGGTGATCATTGTACCTTGAAGTCTGTGTTATTGATGCATTCAAAGACGAGCGCTGGAGTTCTGGACTGTACAGCCACCACAGAGACAGAGAGGGGGAAGGGGGGGTCAGATAATTGAAATCAATGCAAAATCATACATAAACACCATTGAAAACAGAGTTGAGGTCAGTTCAGCTCTGATTCAATCAAAAGATCCGGTCACCTCATTAGTCACAGGTTTGACAACCTTTGCATGCTAAAGGTTCCTTCATTGTGTGAAGTAGATCTACTTCCTTTAACTGGCTATACTGAAAGTGAACTGAACCCAGCCCTGACTGAGAAATCATCACAGGGTCAACAGTCTGGTTTCCATTACAGTTGGGCTGCTGTGGAGAAAAACAGCTGGAAACCATCTAATGCAATGAATGTGCAAAACTATTAACATCCTGGTATATTCCTTTAAAGTGACCCATTTCTAAAACTCCCCAATATCCCCGACTTCCCCAGACAACTGATCAAATTCCCTGACTTTCCTTGTCTGGAATACACCTCTCTAAATTCCATGATGTTCCATAAATTCCAGGCCCAGTGGGAACCCTGACCCTGTAAACGTTCAATTCAGATCACAAAATGAGTAACAGCAAAATTGGAATTACAATGTTTTTCCCCCCACATGCCAGCAGCGATAGGCTACACCCCACAAAGAAAGCTTATCAGGCCAATAATAATGATCCAGTCAGTCAATAATCACAGTCAGTGCCTGTCCCCTTCCCACATGTGATTGAATCATTTGCAAGACGGTCTCAACAACCATGATTTTTTTTTAATCATTATAACACTATTGGCAGTAGCTTACTTGTTCTGCATCATCCATACATGACATGCATGTAGCCATTCGATGACATGCTGCAAGGAGAGCCAGTGTTTGAGATTGAGGGTAGTGAATAGGAACGCCTCTTAATAATTCATTATTCAATCAAGGGTTTTATAGCTGACTTGAAATATGATTTGTCTTTCTCTAACCAAGTTTGTGCTGCACTGCGAAAATGCTTTGCTGTAAATAAACAAATAACATTTAAAACAGGGTACTCGTACTCCTGTTTCACAATGTGATGTGTTTATAAACTTATTCTATCTTATTCTATTGCCCATAAAACAGTAATTAATGCAAACACTGAGCAATGAATGATCCCTCGAGGAGACTAGGGGACTACGTAGAGGAAGGCGTGACATCACATCACAGCCTACCTGCCATCTTGGATTGTTTCAACCAATCGACTAAGAATACACACAAATTGTGACCCTTTAAAAAAAAAAAAGAAAAGGGGTTTGTGATTTTGGTTCTCAAAGCATGCAAATAATCCTAATTTTAACGGAATACACCAAATCTTTGGGAGATTGGCCCATTGGTCAACTTTCCCTGTTTCCATAGGAAGTGAAGGTGTTGTCATTACTCAACAGGTAAGTGGACCAATAGACCAAACTCACAAAAACTTGGTGTATTCCTTTAAGGTTACATTCCCAGTTAAAATGAATCTCTAGGGGGGTTCCTAGTGGTTTGGTGATAAATCGCATGTATTTACCATTTTCCAAAATCAGGAGTTCAAATCCCTCTTTTACAGTTTGGCGCATTTCAATCCCTTACCCTCCCATTATTCCTGTATCTCTCGTCCAGAAATGCCATTAAAAAAAATCATAATTCTAGGGACACCAGGGAGAGTAAGGAGACACGAGAGCCTACCACAGGGTCTTTGACTGTGTCCACCAGTCGGATGATGTTGGTCCCTCCTCGCAGGTTCTCCAGGATCTTGATCTCTCGCTTGATCTTCTTCTTCTTGACCGGCTGATTAAACAGGGAAACACCCGTTAATCGACATCAAGAAGTGAAAGCAGACAGGTTTGCCTGCATACTATTTCTGACTGACTTTGTTCCCATCATGAACCTGCTGATTCTGCATTCTTCAGCATCAGTCTGTCAATCTTAGTTATCTCCAAGACAGTTAGGGGGAGTGGGAGGTTGATGCTTTCAAATTAAATGACTGACTGACAGATATTTAGAGAGTGGCTTTGACTCTGTGCCTTGCTAACTAGTATGGGAGGTATCCAACTCCCTCAACTGCATCACGAGATGCCATTGGCTCCGAACAACGCACCTACTTTATAAATATTTTTTTAGTGGTGTAATCCCTAAGTTGAGCAGATGCTCATGCAGTAGGATGACAGTCATGTGGAGCTGCATCTGTGATTAGAGGCCATTTCCACCACAGGCACTGGCCTCAGCCAACCGAGACTGCGCTAATTGTGTTTCATTTATTGATTGATCTGCATTGATCTTACGGGGATCAATACAGTGTCATATTATTGTGAATAAACACCCTCATTCAACAGGTTTTGGACTAGAAGGGGGAAAAAACTGCAAATGGGCAGCATCGGGGTCACTGGAAGAAAGAGATTGACCTGATTTGTTGCAATTTTTTTTCATTTCCGCATGAAAACCTTCTAGCTCCAACTTTTTTATTCCCCCACTGGGATTCCAATATAGTCCCATACAGGCCCAGCACACATCAAACCCATTCAAAATACAAGGCTGTTTTTAAAGTTTCCTGAAAAGTTGAGTGTTTTGGAAACCCAACGTTTTCATCCAACATCAGTGGCAATTTTTTAGCAAATGTAAGACTTTAGAGGACTCATTTATCATATTACACACTGCACTTTGTTCCTTACATCCCTCTGTGACACACATCCGTCTACACCATTTCACCAGAGGGGTCAGAGCTGGCAGGACAATCAATGTCTTGCTCAGGGACACTTCGACAGTGGCTGTTGTGGGGATCGAACCTGCGAACCTATCGAGGTTTGAGCTGCTCACCTTGAGGATCTTGACCACCACCTTCTCATTGTTGGTGATGTTAATGGCCTCAAACACTTCGCTGTACTTCCCTCTGCCCAGCTTACGAACCAGCTGGTAATCCTCCTGGTTGCTGTAGGGACAGAGAGAGAGACAGAGAGTGAGAGAGACACACTATACCACCATATGGTGATCATACCCTCACACCTAGATGCACAACAACAGTTTATCATCTGCAACTCCCTCTCTCTCTCATGCACATGAACAGAGACTGGGGATCCATCATCTGCGGTGGTTGGACATCACACGCATGCAGTTAATAGAAAGTTCATTACTCCACTTGCACCGCTCACAGTAGGTCAGCGGAGGCGATCCCTTTCTTTTACGCATTACGACTTCCCTCCTGTTTTCTCACCTCCAGCTGGGTATGTGGGCCTCGTAGTCCCAGTACTCCCGGCTCTTCAGCGTGTTGACGTCTGCGTACACACGGGACTTGCTACCGGCCGCTGGACCCGGCATGGCGACACCCGTGGCTCGGGCGCTGCGTGGAGAGAGTGGCGGGTCACCGAGATCTGGGCGGAGATCACGGACAAACTTGGGATCGTTTGTCTGTCTGTCTGTGTCAGATCGAACAGGCCAGCCAGCTAGCTTCCCTCAGGCGATGAAGTCAGACAGAGAGAGAGAGAGAGGAAGGAAGGGGGGGAGGAAGGGAGAGACCCGGAGATGCCTGCCTGCCGGGGTGCGCCGCTGTCAGTGTCCGCCGAGCAGCGCTCCTTGGTCGGATTGTCAGAAGCAGCAGAGCCGGTGAGGCTCGAAGGGGCCGCCGGTGGATCAGAGAGGGA
>OMLI01023780.1:5890-20888 GCA_900302605.1 Rondeletia loricata
CCCCCCAAACTCCCAAAAGTTTTTCACCTTGTTGAGAAGGTTAAAGGTCACCATTGCATCATAACTTTGAAACTCGGGTAGCAACATTTTCTCAGATTTTCTGACTTAAATCCAACCCTATCCGTTATATCCGATAGCACATGAATGCACAATATGTTTCCCACAACACTTCCTTGCCACACCCTCTTGTCACACCCTTGAAAACACACTGATTGTTGCTCACAGATTAAAGTGCACAATGAGGCACTTGATTTAAACCTCACAATACACAATGACAGAGCTGCAAATAGCACTGCGACTACTGCAGCTGCTGCAGTGTTCAGGCTCTAAATAAAACCTTTCTTTGATGGTTAAGCTTATAGCAGAAGTCAGGAGTTGTTTGAGGAAGTGCAAGTGAACCAGTCCACAAGTCCACAACTCCTTATCAGCTTTGAATGATTTACCAAAATGTAGAGATTAGATTTTTTCAAACCGTTTTACAGTTCCAGAGTGGCTGTTGTGATTTGTGTCACTTACTAATTAAACTACAAAACTTCATGTTGTCTGATAATCCAAAAATTTTAAGAAACAGGGAGATTACCTATGAACATAAATTGGATGGGGATAAATCCTATGTGAAGTTATTCAGTATTGATCGTCTGAGAGTGTATGTGCTTGGTCACATGATACCCTTGGAACATGACTTTGGCCATTAGGAGACTTAAGTGCTGTTGTTACTGTAATGCGATCCTGCCAATAATGTTCATTAAGGAGTTGAACAAATTAGTAACACCCAAGATGAACCACGATCAGAATGCAGATTTGAAATCACCTCATCACCTCTTCTCTCTCACGCGCTTTGTGCATACAAGCTTCATACATGAGCTTCATGAATATGCAGCCTGTATGAGTGAGTCTATATATGAATGTGTTCATGACTGAGTGCATGCACTACAGTCTGCAACTGTGTGTGTGTGTGTGTGTGTGTGTGTGTGTGTGTGAGTGCGTACGTGCGTGCGTGCGTGTGTGTGTGTGTGTGTGTGTGTGTGTGTGTGTGTGTGAGGCTATACTGTATGGCCGCTTTACCAGCAGGTGGTTAATTGCCCCACTCTCTCCCCCTGGTGTTAGGACGAGGTTCTGGCAACAGAGCGCAACTCTGAGCAGAATGTGACAGGGGCAGGCGGGAGCATAGAAAGCACACAGACATAAGACTGTTGGAAGCAGAGTACTAACAAGCATGATGAATAAATATGTGACCGTTAACCTGAATCTATTGGATTTGTTGTGCCTCTTTCACAGTACCCCTTTGGACACCCGACGCTTTCTTAATTGTCCTACCAAGTTCAGCAGATGAGAAGAGGCCAAACTGGCTCTGTCTCACGGCCATGGCTTGTGATAACCCCATCTGTCTTCCTAGATCTGGCAAAGGTGGCCCTAATCACACAACAGGGTAGCAAACAAACCACCTTGACAGATGTCCAAATTACAAGTAAACAGCCTAGCAGGGGAGGCAAACAAATGACTGAAGCAGGGAGGGAGAGGCTAGTGGAAAGCTAGGGCCTGCCAACAGTCATACTGAAATAGCGTGGCGGCGTGAGTCACGGCGTGTCAATGTCAGGGAGCCAGTTAGGCACATATATTCATCTTTTTAAGGTGGGACGCCACTGGGACAAGGATGGAGCTTCTGGCAGAGGGAGGCAGTCACTCACCCCCTCAAAGAGCTACGTGAGTGGAATACAGCACACGCACTCTCGGCCACACTATATATTCATACCCCTTCTTCTCAATTAAATGGCCACTCTGACAGTGAAATTGATTTTTCGTCTCCTTGAAAACAATTGGTCATTATTCACAGGTGTCTTATAGCCATCATAAACATATGGCATCCAGCCTGGGTAATGTTAGACTTAGACCATCCAGTGATGAGTACAGGGTTAGTAGCATCAGTGTATTTGTGGCTGCCAATCATCATTCCATTGTTCTCTTAGTGTTCAGTCTAACCGGTATGATTTCTTCTTCTTTCCAGGCATGGCGCATTTGGAGCTCTGCCTACCCTGCATGCTAGCCATGTGCTGTGCTGCAGCATAAATAATGAAGAGGCAAGCGCAAGGATTCCTCCCAGTCTCTATGATCCTTCATCTCAGTGAGAAACTCACTAAAGAAAGGGCACATCTACCAGTCACCGCCATGAAAGCAGTGCACAATATAGACACACCTGAATGATGCTGGACACAGCAGGGGAAGAAATCCCATTGGTTCCCCCACAACGCGTTCATTCTCTAATACTAATCATATTAAAACTAGTAAGGTTAGGGACACTGGATTTGATATTATCATCAGCTTTAATATGACATTTACAGCTTTGATGTCATTTCCTAGGTGATATTTTGTGGGCTAGCATTGGGTTGGAAATCAGAAGAAGAAGAAGAGGACGAAGAAGAGGACAAAGAAGAAGGAGAAAGATTCACTTCAATTTTGCAGAACAAGCCTACAGAGAATATTAACACCCCATGCTACCTAAGCTGAAATCTGTGAAGCAGGGTGAGCAGGGTTGCTGAATTGAATAAGAACCAAGGACACAAATAGTGTTTTTTGTGCCAGTAAATGACTTCCCCCGTGAATCTCCCTCAGGGCACGGACAATGATGGAGTGTTATTTCATCAGTAGAGTCCATCTTACCAAGAATGTGTGCGAACCCTTATCCGCTCCGCACAGACAAAACACTTCCCAAGGACTGAAATCAGACAGGTGAAATTTACAGCCACTTGAAACAAGAAAAAGATTGTGCGTACAGGCATGCTACATTTATGGTGCTCCGCCCTAAAGATGCTCCTCAGGCCTGCGTAAACTTCTAACCCCTGAACATGAAAGAGAAACACTGTATGCTGAGCATGTAAAATAGGAAACTAAAAGGGAATTGATCATGTATTTACTCCCCCATCCCTCCCCTGTGCACTAGCTACCCACCCACATATACACACACACACACACACACACACACACACACACACACACACACACACACACACACACACACACACACACACACACACATACATATACATATGGTCAGAAACACCACACACGGGCACACACACATGTGGACACACGCACACAGCCTTCGACAATGTGAGCATAGATGGTGGACCCCATAATCCAATAAATTGTGCTTCCTTTGCTAAACCCAGTGAGGTCTGGCACAGAGAGAGAGTCCGTTTAGAGCACGGTCCCCTAAGCCTGGCTAGAAGGAGTGGGATGGAAACTGTATTCTGTAATAAAGAACTTCAGATGTCTCTCTCCCTCTCACCCCCCATATAGCAGCAGATGGACAGTCAGTTCAATAAACTACAGTTCTCTGTAATGGTGTGTTTTGTTCTTGTTTATTTTTCAACTAAAAGTTAAGTCAAATGTTTTTGGAATCCTGTAAGTAACAGCCCGGTCCACCAACTGTGATGTGAAAATGAGGGTACGGTAATGTTTTATTGTCTGCTGTACCTCGTTCAATCACACAGAATAGAAAAAAATATAATTTGTTTTGGAAAGGACATTATTTCTGCAGAACTGAAGCCCAGTTGAATGGATTGTCATACATGCTTGGCCGTGCTTGAAAGCAATATAATATTTCATAACAGTAACGGCAATTTCCATCAAGACAGTAATAACAGTTTGTGGAGTACATTTTGCATTCTTTTGATGTTGTTTATCCTTGTTCTTTGCTCAGAGTAACAATTAAGTGAGCTTGAATTGTTTCTATATAGACAATTATGGTCAATGCAAGCATAGTGCTCAGTTATATCCAAATGCAACACACACACACACACGCTAACATATTGCCATTTCTTGTGTTTAAAAAAAAGTGTCACTGACTCTAACTCTCATGCCTTGTATGTTGAGTCCTGCACCTTTCTCCAGTATGTATAATCCAATATAACGTGTAGGGTGGGTGGACTGCCCATTATCAAGTGAGCTGTCAATTTGTACCAAAAACAGAAATCTGATATGAAGTCTGAGAGAAGAATCGGAGAGAAGATGCTATTCATTTGTGATTTCACTGAACTGTGAACTGCAAACAGACAGGCACATACTTTACTCCGCTTCAGAT
This sequence comes from Rondeletia loricata, assembly GCA_900302605.1. Lineage (NCBI taxonomy): Eukaryota > Metazoa > Chordata > Actinopteri > Beryciformes > Rondeletiidae > Rondeletia > Rondeletia loricata. Next base: position 9,972 of record OMLI01023780.1, read on the forward strand.
AGACAGATGCCAAATATCACACAATTAAAAATAATAGATGGGCAGGAACATCCAATCTTTGCAATGCTTTAATAACTACAACACCACTTTTGGCAACACCACTTATTACGACAACACAGAGTTTGGAGTGGAAAGATGTTAAAGATGTTTACAGTCTTGGATTACATCATGACTTCTGGGTGGCAAGATTAATAGGTTGGGTATAGAGAACAGCACGTATTGATGATCTCATTTATTATACTGCAGTTGAAATGTAACGTGGCTATTGTAAAGAAGTTCCAATAAAAGGTGTGTGGGTGTGTGATAAAGTGTGCTTGAGTAGTGGTGTGGGTCAGTCTTCATTATAAAGTATTTTAATAACTGAATGTTAAGTGAGAAGATTTGATGAGGTTGAGTATTTTCCAATTGTTTTGAATAGCATAGTGTTACACTGGCTGTTTTATTTAGAATTCTGTGCTTCTTTCTTTAAGGCTTTAATGATAAAGATGTAATGTATTATTTTGATGTGTCAAACATTTGTCTAAGTGAGGAATTATTTATTGTATGCATTGATTGCAATTGCAGTGGTAATCCATTAAGCACGATTTCATGATTTGTGTGAACAAATTAACTTGATTGCATTGATTTATTTAGTTTAATTACAACTTTATTGAAGGGAAACATATTTAGTTTAATCAAGCCTTTGACACGTTAGATTCCTTAATCAAGTTTTACTTTAGCTACAATGCCTGCATTGCCTACTGCAGTGCAAAGTGTTATTGTTAGTAAGAAACAATTGACCAGGATTACTGAGAGCTAATATACAGCAGACTGGAGGATTTTACAGACCTGATAAAGGATTTGTATCACTCAACACTTAGAGCTCTCTAACATCTCAGAGAAGTGGTTGGTGCAGTTACACATACTGTATATGAATTTATTACATTTGCATGTTTTATATCTATCTGCATGCTGTTTATGCAACTCGAATACACATTCTAGATATTGTGTGCACACAATAGCATGTTGTGCACACAAAGTTAATACTTAATTATCACAAAATAATTTGTTTCCCTACAGGACGGCAACTCCCAGGCTCCATATTGGCCTATAAAGGTTACTGCCACCGGCATTTCAAACATGCACAGTTCATTCAAAATTCTAAAATCAGTTTAAAACTTCTTTCACGTCACTTCTTCTTCTTAATGTTTGGACCAAAGTCGAGAGGGAATGCAACTTGCTATGAGCAAGCGTCTTTGAGCACTTGGAAAAGCGCTATATACATTTAATGTATTATTATTATTATTATTATGACAACACTCCTCACACATGCTCACACAAATTATCATAGCATTACAGAGATGACCGTATTAAGGACAGAATGCATGAATATTACGTATTTTCATAACATATTTGCATATTGCATAAGATATTAAAATGGGATTCATGTTAATTATACCAAAATAATGGCATTCAATAGATATCAAAACAGTGATGAATGGTATTATTTCCAGAACAATAGGGGTAAAGTGAAGTCAACAAAAAGAAAGGATTCTAATAAGCCAATTAATTAATTAATGAACTAATTCTAGCCCCAGTCATGGCTAAACTCATGATGATCTGCACTTACTTACTACTGTATATACTGTACTGTAAATCTAGTCATTTATATTGACTAGGGGAAGCAGAATGGCATACATCTTTTTCAACAATGTCCTTTATTCATACAGTACATTTCATGAGTAATAGATTACACCAAGGGAGTATGCAGAAATCATTACTTAGACTGATTAGTGTGTTATTCCACTGGATGTAAATATAGCATTGAATTCTGGAGAAATAATCATATTCTATGGATGACATATGAATAGCAACTCGTTTTCCAATGTGGAATTGGCTTGAAGTTTGGGAATTGAAGCCCTCAATGAAAAACATTTACAAACTAATAATAAGCAGGGTGATAATCACTGCCATCAGTGTGAAAGAGTCACATCAAGAGGCGGCAGTGGCTCAGGAGGTAGAGTCCTCGCCCAGCAACCGGAAGGTTGTTGGTTCGAGTCCAGCTCCTCCTGGGGAAAAATCTGTCGTAGTGTCCTTGAGCAAGACACCTAACTCGAATTGCTCTCGTTGAGCAGGTTGGCGCCTTGCATGGCTGCCTCTGCCAACGGGATGAATGAATGGGTGAATGTGAGGCAACATTGTAAAGTGCTTTGGATAGCTTAATAGCTGAAAAAAGTGCTATATAAATGCAGTCCATTTACCATCTTCAATGATTATGTAGCTTTTAAGAGGATCAATGAAGCATTTTCTGCTCCAACAGAGAGAGCATAAAAACGTTATTAAATGTTAGCTGGTGTGTGTGCGTGTGTGTGTGTGTGTGTGTGTGTGTGTGTGCGTGTGTGTGTTTAACTCACATTAAAGGTGCAAGTAGTAAAGTACGATTTTTACTGTAGCCCGTAGCACAAAATGACCATAATATACCTGAGGGGGTTGATATAGAGTTGTTGATCAATACTAATGACTCAAAGATTAATTTCACCAGGTGCAGATATTTCTGCCTTTCAAAACTCACTTTCCCAGCGCCTACTGTGTTTTGGAACAACAACAACCCCAGCAATAGAGGACGGTGCTACGAGCGACTGACCAGCATCTCAAGACATTTCATTCTCAAGCCAAAAGATGACAAATGACAAAGCGCGTATTATTATGTCACTACGTTGCACGGTGATATATCACCACTTCGCTAGACGTTTCTGATGGATCTCCGCTCTTATTAGCTCGCTTACTTGTCCCTATTGCGAAAATGTGCCTTTTTTATTTCTGTAAATTATAGGCCACCGTAAGCAGTGCCAGAGACCTGTCAATTTTGTCACAATACCTTGGTTGCCAATAGAGGTCGATAAAAGTCATAGATCACTTAATGCCATTGGAGAAGATTCTGCTGCACAGGTATCAGAGAGAGGACACCCAATGTAGAGAACAACCCAGTGTCCTGAGGTTACAGTGTTAAAAGCGAGTCAAAACCCAGCGATCCAATGGCAATCCACCATCCATTCATTACTCTGCAACTTGGTTCCACTGCTTTCCTGCCCCTTAATGACCTTCACTGTAGAGTCTCTGTGACAATAAAGATGGGTTTGGTGCTCTTTATCTTTATTAGGATGTTTCACTGTGGCACTGTATGCCCCCGCTGTACTAATGCTGGCATCATTCATGCAGTAGGAGAATAGCCCACAGCAATGACCCTGAGGTACTTCTGTAGAGAAAATAATCAGACAGATATTTTACAGGCATTTATAATAGCAATGTTTTGCAGTTCTGTTGTTAAATGGGCGGATATTGCAATGAAAACATTCAGAGCTATGATCCTTTCCTGTTTAGGTATTACCACAATCTGAATATGATCTACCTAATCAAATATAATACCTAATCTACTGCCAAATTATGAATAATGCATTTGCACTTCAATGATCAGGTAACCACTAGCTTGTTATACAACAATTAGCATTTAATTAACAATTAGCTCAGGTTTCAGTGCCACTTGATTTGGAATAAATACACTGACAATGAACAAGGTCCTGGGCAGGGGGTGGGGGTGGTGGTGGTGGTGGTGGTGGTCCGAATTAAATGAGTTTTCTTCTTTAGTTCTAAAGTGGATCCTCTATGGAAATTGATACAGTGTCTTTATTATATGTACCAGAGTGATGCTTTATTACGCACCAAACAGCAATATGACTAGTGCTTCTTATAAATCTTATACATTGAATTCATGTTGGCTTTGGGTTGATTTCCCTGGTGTGGGAAGCACAGCAGTTGAAGAAACGGGGGAAATAAATCAAAGACATAATGAAATAATGAGGTAACATCTCAAAAGAAAGCACTGTATCACTGTTGCACCACAGAGTCAGCATGTTAGAGTTAAACTTTATGATAATTCAATCTAAGATTAACATATTTTCCTAAATTAATAGCACTAAATGGCCACTTCATGAGTTGCTTCTGTGCTTGTTAGTGATGGAGGTGACTTTATGAGCTATGAGTTGTGTGAAAATGTTACTATGTAAAGCAGAAATTGTGAAATTGGGTAGTAAGAATGCTTTGTCAAGTATAGCTAAATAACTTTCAGAATCGTATTTCTTCTGTTTATCGTGCTATATATACATATCTTAAAAGTCAAGCCGTTCACTGAATTTATGCTGAAAATGATTTCTTGATATTATTTAGCACAAGCCAAAGAAAGATAGCAGCTTTGAGATCACTTATAACTTGATTTGAATGAAAGGTATTTAAAATATAATAAATTACTTTTTTGAAGCATCTTCCCCAATACTGGTGCTTATAGTGTCATACGATATCATTTCAACTTACAGAGGATTTAATCAGAAAGGTGTTTTATTGTGACACACTGTGTGAATACTAATTACCACAGGAACACAAAGCGCTACTGTAAGAAAGATACACAGTGTGGCCAGAAAATGATGAAAATGTCCACCTTCCACTACTTCCTTCCAAAATATAACTTACTGTATTACCTGTAAATGCAAAACACATCTAAATTCTTGCTTTTGGTTGAAATATATATCTTCAAATTTCTGATATTACAGTGGGGAGGTGCGAGTGAAAGAGCATGATATGGAACATGAGCGTGGGATTAGCGTGTTGAGGCTACTGGACACTCTTGGAAGCTATTTCTGAAGGCTTTAAGGTAACATCCAGGTATCTAATGTCCTCTTATGGGACAATGACATTACCCATTATCAAAATGGTCAGCAAGTGGTAAATTCAGGGATTCAACACCCATCCAGACTGAAAGGTCTTCCTAACCATCACCACCTTCACCTGAACAAAAGGGAAGCAAAGGAGCAAAATCGTCTGTCCTCTGAGCGGCTGTGGGGACGTGTCCTCTGAGGGGCTGTGGGGACGTTTGAAGTCCTGCTAACAATAGATTTAAACCATTACTATTCCAATTCATTTCACAGTGCACAAAAGGTGGAGTGAAAAAGAACCCGTTTTCAGCCGAGGAGACAGGGCAACTTTTTCAAATTGTGACAACTGTCTTTGAATACTCATTCTTCATACTTCACTGACTCTATTTTCCACTGAAGTGAATCATTTGGATTTAACAGTGTGGAACGCGTTATTTTGACTAGGTAATAGCTTTAAAGCTGCTATTTGTTGAATTCTCTAATTCATGCTCTGTTACAAAAGTAGATGTGGCGACACACTAATTTTAGCAAAAGAAAGAAAGAAAGAAAGAAAGAAAGAAAGAAAGAAAGAAAGAAAGAAAGAAAGAAAGAAAGAAATAAGTGACTCTCGTCTGTCTTGTGAGTTCATTTTGTCCAATTTGGGAGTTCTCTGGCACAATTACCCATGAAAAATCCCTTCCAGTAGATGGTAGGCTGGTAAGTTACATTTCAAAAGCAATGGGGAGTGGAGTAATTAAGTATGCTTAAAGAAAGCAGTTAGACGCTATAGAACGCTCTAGTCATTAGTACTATTGATTTATTTTTTTATCCTACATTAATTATCCCTAAAGACATAAAATGGAAAGCAGAGCTCAGTTCATGTTGTGTGGCTCTGATAGAAAGGAAATATGTTCAGGAGTTTGGTGATCAGAGTTTGGCAGCACTGTATTTGAAGTACTGGCAATAACAAAACAAAGAAGCAGTGATGAAATATGATTATAGCCAAACATATTTGATCTTACTTACTGGGATCATGGTGCCGTTTTTGAAATCACTGGCATACAAACCTGTGGCCAAGATGAACAGAAGTTTGTATACATGTTACCTTGGAAAAGAGCCCACAGCGAGAGACGTGAATTAAAATGTCATGCCTGCCAGTGAGGGTTGAGCCAGCTAGCCTTCACAGTGTTTACAGGAAGAATGGAGAAAAAAAACCATTTGGTTGTTCTGAGTGCAAATCTCTCGTATTTCAGTGATTTTTTTTTTGGCCTCCATCAGCGCCTTGGAGTACATTATGGTCAGGTATGTCGATTAACTCAAAAAGACATTTTTCATTTCACGGTTGCGTTTAGCGTATACATTTTAAAACTCTGCCAGTGGAATGTGCTTGAATTAGTGTTACTGTTGTTCTAAGTCAATACTGTGCACTCCCACCATTTTTCATCCCAGTATCCTCAATAATGATCTGCGAGATGCAGTCCACGGTTCTGTAATCAGCATTCTTTTCTTGGCTGCAGAACACCCACGGTTTTCAAAACACACAGAATTGCATTCCATCAGCCACAATATGACAAATCAAACACTAATTACAATATCTGCCAAAATAAGATCGACAAATCATTTGTCCTATTCATATTACATTGCTGCATGGGCTCACAGAAGCTTCTATTGGCCCTCCAAAGAAATTCATCATATATGCAAGTGCTGGAAACAGAATATATGGATATAAATCCTCTTGGCAGCGTGCCTCCATGCCTGCCTGGAGGCTAAAGAAAACCTGAATCATGTTAAGAAAGTGAATTATGGGGATCACAAATCCTCATCAGAACAACCAGTCAGACACTCTAGACATACTTTGCACAAGATGTGTGAACATGCTAAAGAGACACCATCAAGTGTCTGTTTACTGGTCTACTATACAGACAACACCTTGACATTGGCATAGCTTCACGACAGTGGTCTGAGAAATAACTGACAGCCGTGGTATAAATGTCTAGCGGAGGAGCCATCTGAGAGGAAGGAGGGTCGCAGTAAGCAGTGGATTCTTGTTTTCAGTTGAGTCTCGCACGGATAACAAACAGGTAGAATAGCTCTTACATGCTGGCACCGGAGCTGCCTAATCCTGCCAGGCTTAACACATGCACATATGTCCCCTTGCGCACTTTAATTGTCTCTCCTCTCAGTGGGCAAGCTGGAAAAAGGAGGGAGGGAGGGAGGGGACGGGAAAGAAGACAGACCAAGGTGGGTGATATTATCCTCATAGCAAAAACTGCCTTGACCCATAACACCCACAGTCCCTCAGTAGCCAGCCTCTTTTTTCTTCCTTGCCTTTCATAGCGGAAAAACAACATTCCTGAACCAACAGAATATACATGAATTATATAAAGCAGAGGTTCGTTTTTGGTGTCAGGGACTGGCGTACGGTTGTCTTTTTGTCTCATGGACCAGCAAAGAATGGCATCGCCCGCGTGGCCCCACTTACGTTAAAACCAAGCCTGTTTACATTCAAACAGGGAGTAGAAAACTGCTGATTTCTACACCAGATAACCATCCAGATAACACATCCTGCTCAGTTATATCACAGGGACTGAGGCTGGGCCCCAACCCTGAGTTTGAGATATACAGCACAGTTACAGGCAATACAGTTAGAAGACAAGACTGGGGATGGAAATCATGTTGGCTTCACTCTGCTGCAGCTGTAGTAGATCCGGTGAAATTTACAATATCAAGAGCACAAGTGATGAGCATTTTTTTCACACATCAATAACGCATAAATATATTCATCAACACAACATTACTCATAAATTATAGTTTATCTTTTTTTAATTATATAGTCATTATCACATAGAATGCCTAGTACCCATATTGTTATGTCTTTACACAAACAATGCATAATCATAATGATAGGAATAGTCAATACAAAATCCTTTATGAAAATGAACATCATTAATTTGACACATCAAGGCCTGCATTTGACCTGACAACAGATATTTTTACAGCTTGGAAAATATCAGTCCTGAGATTAGAATAGTGAGTTTTAAATATTGTTAGTTCGTGTAGCCTATACCAAATGGAATTTAAATTAGGACAATTTATTGTATAAGAGAGAGTAGCATCTTGTTTAAGGACAATAAATTCATGCAAAACATCTCAGGACAAGACGCTCTCTCTGCTTTAACTCCCCCATTGCTGCTTTTCAGTGGTGCTGCTCCTTTTAAATGCTGCACTAGTATGAGAAATGTAAATAGTATGTATGGACATTCAGCATCAGTGAGAATAAGGTGCCATAACTCTTCCAACCAGAACTCAGTAAACCATCAGATCATCAGGTCACCCCCGCAACACACACACACACACACACACACACACACACACGCACGCACGCACACACACACACACACACACACACACACACACACACACACCCACATCCTAAATGCTTTACAAGCTACATAATATAAGTCAAAACTAACTAGTAGAAAGTGTTTTTGTTGGTTCATATCTTCTATGGCAATATACTGTAGTTCGACAAGAATAAGGTCACGCTCTCTACAATGTTGTTATGTTAGATCATACATAGCTAACCTGGCTGACGCTGCCACTGTTCTCAAGTCAGTCAGGGTAGTTATTAGTTCTCTCCATTCTCCATGCGTCTTTTCTGTGCACGTAATTATGTTATGACTTATGATATGCCCCGGAGGTGTACACAAGTATTTCTTCAATACTGTAGAATCGATCATCTCATTTAGAGGTAAAAACATGTAATTTCATGGAAAACCATTTACCTCTGCTTTGCAATTGCACTTTTTTTAGTCATTAAAGGTGGACAGCTCAGACCTCACATTCTATGGACCCTGACACCGTACAGGTGCATGGCCTTGTCTCATTCACCAGAGAATCCATAGTCTCTGAGTTTGAATGGTAACTCAGATAGTACTCTTGCAACTGAGAGTTAAGGTCAAGCTCTTGCTTCCGGGTCTTTTTCCTGCGCTTGTGGTTGACCGAGTGCTGCTGCAGCTGCCTCATGGCGTTGGGGTAGCGCCTCCACGAGATATAAATAACCAGAAGGATCAATGACACTGACAGAAACAGGGCTACGCTGCCTGCAATGATTTTATGGAAGGCCATGTGTTCAAACTGTAGCTCCGGGATAAATGAGGTGGTGGTTTCTGGGGAGATGGGCACTGTGGAGATCATGGCTGTGGACTCTGTTGCCTTTCTGTCCATCACACTGGGAGGGACAGGCGGAGGGGTTAATCTCTGCACTGGTGACTCAGGAGGACCCTTGTCTGTAACGTCAGGGGGAGGCGGCGGCGGGTGGGTTGTGATGTTCACAACTGGGGGTGAAGTCAGTATGATCAGAGCAGTGGTTGAGACCACATGTATGTCCGCACATATTGAGTGGTTCCTCACTACATCCACGACCCGTTCTCCCTGCACGGACTTGGGACTGCTGCATATCATGCTGATGTCCTTCGAATCTCTGACGGTTTTGAGCCAGCCCATGAGCGGGCAGATGCTGGGGCTGCAGTCCCAGGCGTTACCGGCCAGGCTGAAGGTGGTTAGGGAGGTCCACGCTGCTACGGCTTCCATAGGCACACTACTGAGCTTGTTCGATTCAAGGTTGAGTATTTGTAAGTTTGGCATACACTGAAAAACAGCTGGGTCCAAGATTTGGATTTCATTCCCTGAAAGGTCTAATTTCTGCAGTGTATGCCAGGTCCAAGGCAAGCCCTGATTGATGGAACGTATGCGGTTCCATTGCAAGTAAAGGGCCTGGAGGTTGGTAAGGCGCGGGAAAATAAAGAAATTTATCCTGGGAAATTGATTGTGCTCTAAATGAAGCTCTTTCAACTTGAACAGCCCTAAGAATGTTGTGCGGGTGAGGCTCCGCAAGCGATTATAACCCAAGTCTAGAAACTCCAGGTTGCGGCATTCCAGAAACGTGCGAACGAGGATCTGTTTCAGACCATTAGACCGAAGGTGGAGATTCTGTAGTTTGCGCAGGCCATAGAAATGGCCTGGCTGCAGGGACTGTAGCTGATTGTAGGACAAGTCAAGATTGCGCAGGTTGGGTATGGCGCTGAATGTGTTATTGTGCAGATGTGTGATCTTGTTGGAGCTGAGGATCAGTTCTTTGAGCCTACGCACACCGTGGAAGGCTAAAGCATCTATAACACTGATGGAGTTGTGGTCCAAGTAGAGCCAGATAAGCTGATTGAGATGAGCAAACTGGTATGGCAACAGAACCAGCAGGTTGTTGTAGCGCAGAGATAGACCTTGGCATCCAGTGGTGATGTTTTCTGGGATGTCTTGGAAGATGCCAGATTCGCAGTAAACAATCTTCCCTTCACAGCGACAACTTGCAGGGCACATCCTCTCCCCCTTGCTGTGCAGCAGCAAAACAGCTGCCTGAAGAAGAAGGCATGATAACCTCCAGTCCCAGATCACAGAACCTGTTGGGGGGAGAGTGGGGGAGAGGCAATCAAAAGGCTGATTAGTTTTATAAAATGTGTGCTCAAAGACTTAGAAATAAGTGAAGCTGGAAAATAAATTCTTCAAACAGAAGAAGTCTGTAGTGAGGACCAGCTTTAAGTCTGATGTCTCAGTGCATGAAGAATTGATAATGGAGTCTGGCATACTTTAATGGATGTGTGAAAATATTCAGACATATTTCATTCATTCAATCATTTGGAAGGCATAAGCAATAGATATGGTTTCAATAAATACTTCAATAAATAATTAAATAGTCTAAATAAATACTAGTCCTATTTATTCATTTACTTGCAAAAATCATCAAATAGCCTCATAGCTGTCGTCTTGGCTGCAATGGGCCTCAAGAGGGAGAAAATGTGTCAATAAAATGATGTAGCACATAATGGCTTACCCATCGTTACTGAAAGAAGGAGTAATCCTCTGAAAGAAATGGATGAAGAGCACATTAAACTGCTCTCAGATGAGAAAATCGCAGTTCATGCAACCTTTTGTCGGAGTTGGAGTCGATCCGCATGGTGAGCATCACTCCAATTAGAGGAGAAACCATGTAAATGTAAGTTTACGCAGCGTTCAAACCCCTCTGATTTCTGTCTGAAGCCCTCAGAAATAGGATACCTTCACACTTGGATCTTAGTTGGAGCCGCTGCTAGTTCAGCCTGCCGTGTGCGCAATAACCCGAATAGACTGATCCACAATCCTCCATGCAGTCTCTCTCTCTCTCTCTCTCTCTCTCTCTCTCTCTCTCTCCCCCCCCCCC
>OMLI01023780.1:20908-32748 GCA_900302605.1 Rondeletia loricata
CTCTCTCTCTCTCTCTCTCTCTCTCTCTCTCTCTCTCTCTCTCTCTCTCTCATCCCCCCCCTCTCTTTCAAATGCGTAAAGACGCAAATACTCTCGCTCGTTTTAACATCTGTAATGACTGATGATACCATAAATTGCTTATAAGAAAAACTTAAATATTAGTGCACAATTATGTTCTTATTATTTCAATGAATGGCATCTGCTTGGTTTTCTCGTTTGGCACTATATCTTATATTTGGAAGATAATCCAGTTGGTGCGGTTATATTTTTAACCATAGTGGTTTGTATTTCATCCAGATTCCACAAGCATTTGATTAAGTCAGAGGCAGGTCAGTGGTTTATGAAATAGGCCTGTATCTAACTAATAGCCTACTGTTCGGAAAATGCTGCTGTATCTGGCCATTTGAATTCCAATTTATTTCAACTGTTCCTGAATAACTGTTTATCAATTTCATGGCTCCATTTCAAATATGATTGTCATTTTTGTTAGGCATTATCGTTCCTTCTCTTGCCTACTGATTTTTTATGTCAGATACCAAGACAATAAACTTCTGCATTATGATAGAGTCGCAGGTCGCCGTTCCGTATCCAGCTTGTCCATGCAGTAGCCTATAGTTTAGGATTTGCATGGGAAAACGTCAACAAAGCACCAATAATAACACAGTTTCAATAACAGACCGGAATAAGATCACTTGCAAATGTAGAGGATATTATCCAAACAGTTGGCATTGACGGAGGTTTGCACGAGATAGCCTACGCTATTCATAAAACAGCACATGTATTACCATTGAAATTAGCGAGGCTTTGCAAATTTAGGGGCTTTTGTTGTCCCTTGGTGGTCCAGCCCCTCAGTGCGGCCTGCGGCCAACAGATGTAGTATTACACATTTCCCACTGAACTTAATCTATAATTATAATCTCAAATGGATTTTAGATTACGTGTTACTTTTTTTTTTTGTGTTTCAACCTGTTGACACCAAGCTTAGAGCAAATACCAAAAATATCTTAATCTGGTTGACAAAATTTCATGAAATTTGGTGTACATGCCCTAAAACACAGTCACCTACATTCATAGAGGTGACAGTAGGCCATAACATTTAGATGTCATTAGCATCCTGTTGCAAGCTTGTAACTCAGAGTTAGTTGAAATGTGGGGTCTGAGTGGGACAGGAGGGTGAGGCTGGCTTGACGGGGTATGGAGGACCGGGTGGAGAATATCATACCATACACAGTTTAACTATTCATATGTCAATCCTGTGATGTTCAAGGACAGGAGGCAGCAGTCAGACCAGTACACCTTAAACACAGCTAACAGCACTAGTTTACTGTTGTTGATGATGATGATGATGATGATGATGATGATGATAGCAACTACAGTATGATAACCATTTCCTTGGTCAAAATAGTCAGGAATGTGACATAATCCATAACCACATTGATTCATTAATAGATTCATTCATTCCAAAATGCCAGCAAGGGGAGTAATCAGGTCTTTGTTTCTTATCTCAGTAGCTGATTAAAACAATCATTATGATGACAAACTGTTTAAGTGTGATGTTGACATGCAGCATCCATTCACACCCTCAGGCACCAGGGTGTTATCACCTCTCAGTGTCTAGAGAGATGGTGTTGAAAGGGTGGTAACAGTAGATTATTAGTATTCAAATGAATGGACCTTATGAAATAGACAGTCACCAAGGCAGAACAACAAGAAGAAAAAGAAACATAGGGAGGAGATAGGGAAACATGTAATTCTATGGTCATTTAATATTTCATACTTTGCTGACTCTACTTTGAACAGACATTCATCACATTGAACACAATAGTCTGGAAAACATGATTTGGACTGTATCATATTAGATCATTGAGTTGTAATGTGTGGTAACAGCAACCCCTTGTGCACGCAAAGAGAAATGTCCTGTTTTCCAAGCACTTCACATTGATCTAAAAATCCATGACTTCAGTGATGATAAAGGAGAGAAATCAGCATTCACATTACTTGTGTTTCGTCGATATGAACTAATGAATTCATACAAACATTTGGCTGGGAATGTTGTAATATTCTTGGTCAAACAAGATTTTAGGATGCCCATAGATTGCACTGAGAAGAAATGTATGTATGAAACCTGTTTCAGGAAAACCGCAGCAGGGGTGAACCTAAGAGGTGTGAAAATGAGTGTTTGTGTTGAGCTAATACCTTCCAGCGTTATAATATCACATTTTGCAATGGAATGTCAAACAAAATCTGAGTATGCTGTCTCACACCTGTCTTCAGAGATCACATGTCATTCAAGAAACGTGCCAATAACGTGTGAGAAAACGTGCTGCCTGACAATGATGCTGTAATGAGAGGCTCCTTTGCAGAATGTATTCAGAAGATTCTTTTGGACTGCAGATTTTTTCCATCATGTTACGCTTTATAGATTTCTACTCCAAAATGAAACCTGCAGTCAGTAAGGGAGGAACTGATGTTCAAGATTATAAACTGCATCCACTGGCTGTCAGTAATCTCGTGACAGCACCAGGGGTTGCTTATTAACTGGATCTTATCTTGCATATGCAAAATATAGAAAATGAAGTGAATATGTGTGCACACCACCCACATTTTGTAATGCTACAACATAATCATTTCCAGATAAGTGCCAACACATATCTTCTATCTGCCGATGACAGGTTGCATAGAGCAGTGAACGTGGATGATACATCACACTTTCATATATTGTGCACAATTACAGTAATCTGTTTCAAGCCCATTCAGAGAGATCAGGATGTGAGTCCACCTTTACTAAATTATTTAAAACTAAATCAGGCAAAGTTACTGGTCACACAGAAGGTATGAGCCTATCATACACCCTAAAAAGTTTAATTCTGAATGTATATGTGTAGATTGATTTGTATAATCTGTCTGTTGTCTCCACTGTCCTTTTGCACTGTATCTGAGGATAGATAGATAGATAGATAGATAGATAGATAGATAGATAGATAGATAGATATATAGATAGATTCAGTAACTGAGTCATCTCTCTGAGTCTTTCAAATAAAAGAAGCTTCTTTGAGAACCGTTGATCCTTTAAAATCCTTGTTGAACCCTTTTTTCCAAAAATTGAGATGAAAAACATTTTCAGCACAACCATGCCACCCAACTAGAAACTGTTTTGAACCATTATTTTTGTGTGTGGCAGGAGGTCGTCCATTTTCAAAATGGCTTTTCATGACCTCTTGATTCTGTAAAGCCATTTGGAATAAAAAAACAGGTGGATAGCATTAAAGTAAATGACCTTGACTATTTTAATCACATAGGTCAAGGGTTTTCAAACTTTTATTTATCTATTTTCTTTTCTTTTTCAGATATCACTTAGTACTGAATGGTAGATGACAGCGTGCGATGTCAAGTGGTGGGATGAAAGCGCATAATCACAACAGCCATTTTCTCATGACAATAACTGATATAATGGTACATTTATACATGAACTCTTGATCTTGTTGGCAAATTCGTAGGACGCATTGAAGGACCACTGAGGTGTTCTCGAACTCCACGTTGAGAACCACTGGTGCAGAGCAGGAAAACATGTGCAACTTAGCACTTAAGACCTCTTTAGCTTTTTTCCTGTAGGAGAACCATCATAGGTACCGTGTAGAACCCTTTTTGATGAAGAAACCTTTTTGTCCAGTGGTCTAATGTGTACAGTGCTATCTACAATGCATTATGTATGAGAACATATAAAAATTTAAAATTAAATCCTCTGAGTTGCAAAAGTATGTTGACCCTCTAAACTTCTGATCCTGGAAACAACTCATTTTGCAGGGACCTCATTACCGTAGTACGGTTGTTTTGCACTGGATTTACACACAGGAGCTCATTATCACCATCTCTATAGCGCATTACTCGTAGCAATATATGAAAGTGTAGACTATCACAGTAGTGTGTTCACTCTATAGGCTTGGTATCTCTGTGTTTTTATGAACCCATCATTTGTTGTTGAATGTTGCTGGAGAAGGTCTCTGTGACTGAATAGTCATGGCTTTACCTGTATTACAACAGCGTTTTAATGGAGAGGGTTTCAACCACCTTCTCTCATTAACCTCATGAATGTTTTAGGTGACACCTCTGGTCCCGGTGTTTCAGCATGTAAATTATTTTAAATATAGAAGATACTTATCACACATCACACACCAATCACACAAAAATGGATTCCCTAAAATAAAACAGAATATGAATGTGGGTCAAATCAACAAGTTATTAGCTTTTAATCAACAGAAACCCTTAAGAATCCCCTCAGTGCTCTCAGGGTACTGCAGATGAAAATGTTTCTGAGCAGAAACACACCTTTAAGAACCCTCATTGAAACAAGGACCATACAAAGGTATCACCATTGAACTGTGGTAAGATGGGGATCAACTTTAAGGAATCAACTTCATATTTATAATTTACTGGATATCAGAGCAAAAATAATACACAACCCCTAGTATACAAAAACACATAAAAGACTACTGTATGCAACATTTGTTTATTTTATTTATTTCAATTTTTTTTCAATTTGAGCAGCAGCAGCAGGGGATAAAGTGCCAGATGTTTTGGGACAAGACCTTTCTCCTAGAAATATTTACTTGATGTTTGGGTATAATTCACTGGGTAATTAAAGATGCACATTTATAAGTTGGGGTCAGCTAAATTGTCGAGTAAACAGAACCTGCCTCAACGCTGTTTTAGGTGTCTTTTTGTCCTAATTATATCACTATTTATACATTTCTGCACTGTTACAGGGGGGTTCATTATGCTGCAAAAAAGCAGGTCCTTCCCTTGCTCTATTATCCACCGCTCAGTCAGTCACAGACAGTCATTAAAGTTTCATAGGATGCAATTTGGGGGCTGAGTTATTTGCAAAGCAAGGTGAGTGCATATGGTGGCAGTATACTGTACCTTTAGTGCTGTTTAAGGCATGGCTTCCCATACTTTTCACATCAAGAACCCCAAAATAGATATGTGTTCAGCCACAGACCCCTGTTTGGTAAGATTTTGAGACCCCCATCTGAGGAGATTTTTATTGTTAGATAGGATTTAGTTCTGAATTTATACTTCAAGTAGGGAGATAACGGTAGAAGAGTGAAACCTCTTATCTTAGCTATTCTTCTGTTCTCTCATTGGGTTAACTTCTAGTAAATTTAACACTAATCAAATGTACTATACTTGAGGACCCACTGGAGCCCTATCAAGGACCCCTGGGGGTCACCGGGTCACAAGATCTGGTTTGAGGTAGAGGGAACACGAGTCCTTATTTTATTTGCAGCTTAACGTTTTGACAACCAATCAAATTCAAACTGTAAGTAAGATATAAAGCAGGAAAACTTGCAAGTTAGGAGTGTTAAGAGGAGTTAAGGTGATGATATTCCTTCCAGTGTTGAAAATAACATTTTCTGGCAATAAATATACTAACCTGTAAAATTGAATTTAGGATCTACTGTATTTCATCATTCCCTGCATATGCCAGTTATACCAAATACCCAAAGAAGCTGGATGAAATGAAAAAGTGGGTCATGTCAGATTTGTTCAACAACATGAATCAGAATTGATGCACAGGCCACAGGGAATTAAATGAAACTTAAGGATAAGGTGATTGCACAACGGCAGCTTACTGTGAATTTTTCAGATTAGGACTACAGCGGGAGACATCAGATTTCCCTACATGAAACTCTGCCAATTTAGTTTCACAGATTAAGCAAGGGAGACAAACTGAGCTGATGTTCAGTCATGTCATTAGAGTGAAACAGATGTTTTTCTGAAGTCTGAGACATTTTAATGGCATAGATGAGATTGAGGTATAGTATAGCTAGGATGGGGTTGGAGGTGGGGCGTGGCCTCCAGTTACCTGATTGATTCTCACAATGGGAATTGAAGTAGTTACTCTAACTGATGTGCTTGATGCTTCAGTTTTATTTTTTCTTTCCACCCATTTTCCTGTCACAAAGCAACTGCAAAATTAGCTCAAATGTTCATTAATGTCCATTACCAGTAATTAATCTGCTCATTAAGCGCAGGGGCAGAGGGACCCATTAGAAGTGATGACTTTGACCCCGACTCAAACTCCCATTATGAGGCCTTGAAAGCATCCTTTGTTTACACATGACACGTTTCAGTGTCAATGTGCAGCAATGAGTGGTGGAAAAACACACACTCTATTCCACTGAGCTTTTCAACTTTATTTCATGGCACAGAGTAACATAAAGTAGCCTACCAAATATATGGAAAACAATAAAATAAAATAAGTGTGGTGTTACAGTAAGCTACATGCTTTTGCAGCCCATCTGTTTTTGTTCTGTTTTTGTCTTTACATTGTGGACTACCCTAACTGATTAAATGTAGGCCTATAAGCAGATATACAAATAGCTCGTTCCATCGCTTTAATTAAAATGCCAGCTCTGAATGTTCAGCTTCGTGAGACAATGAAGTCTGTGATGGTGAGAGCTGAGGGGAGTCGCTCAGTGGCCAGGAGAGGGCATCTCAAGTCCTAAAACGGGCACCAGCGAGCTCAGTATAATCCTACACCAACATCACTACTGTTGCTGTAAGACAACTGATTTATTCTAGATGCCACGGTCTAATCCATAGCAGACTGCGCCCAGTCCCTGTCTTTTCCACATTTGACTCGGGATACATTCAACTTGACGCATTCCGGACCACAAGTATTCCTCTCACATTTCTTCACTTGATCGGTTGCCAATGTCTTTTATACCAATGAAATTCAACAATTGGCGACTCCGCATGCCTCTTTAAAACAGACCTTACAGCCAACTAAACAAGGGGTAAATAGTCAGGCTATGAGCTGAGTGCTGTCCGTCCAAGGGCTTTTGTTGGATCGCAGCCTGAAATATGCATAATCAGGCTCATGTTGTTCGGTAACGTATGAAACTACAGACAAAGGTTGGTTCACACCTCCAGGAGCTACTCGCATCTCCGACAGGTGTGCGTGCGGCTGTGCGCAAAGCGGCTCTGGCCACGACGCAAAGTGCGTATTTTCCGTGTACCTGGACGTCCTGGGTACGTGTCCAACTATTTGGACTAAACGCGGAGTGCGTCTAACATGTGGACCTGGGACGCATGCAACAGAGAGCCCTAAACATGAGGAGGAACCGACACCGCGCAAATATGGGTATGTACACACTGTTCCGCAGGATTCGTAGCCTACATTTCTGCACAAAGTCCTTGTCATTTGCCTATAAGTACTATCCAGACTGCAGACTGTGGGATCTGGCGGGGATTTTTCTTTCACCAACTATTTTGACAGATCATGCCTGATGCATTTGGTTATCAATCACTGTTCCCATGTCCCAAGAATATGCGTTTGACAGCGATAATGGATGTAGATCTGTATTCAGTCTGAACACAGAAATGCAATGAACACAGAAATGCAAATTAAGTGGGCTGCCTAGTCTGCAAATAATCCCCTCTGGTTAGCAAATACAATAACCTTAGAACACAGTAAGGATTATTACATTTGGTTCCCTGATACAATTTAATATTTCTATTCTATTCTATTCTATTCTATTCTATTCTATTCTATTCTATTCTATTCTATTCTGTTGTTTTGTATTGTATTGTATTGTATTGTATTCTATTCTACTGTACTCTATTCTACTCTATTCCATGTTATTCCATCTATATTGGCTGTGTTTGGCCCATGTTCTTTCCTCTTTCATGAGTCTGTCACTTTTCTGTGTCTGCAGGCCTTCCCGTGCTTTTCAAATGGCTTGTGTTCACAGTATTGGTACCCGCCTGGCTGGTTGCTGCTCCAAGCGGTATCCGTGAACGTCCCTGCCCCCAAAGCTGTAGATGTGATGGGAAAATAATATACTGCGAATCCAATGCCTTCCGTGACGTGCCGAGCAATGTGTCTGTAGGGGTGCAGGGCCTCTCCTTGCGTTACAACAGCCTGGTGAACCTCAGAGCCCGTCAGTTTTCAGGCCTGAGTCAACTGGTCTGGCTCTACCTTGACCACAACTACATTAACGCTGTGGACGGCCAAGCTTTCCATGGGATACGGAGGCTCAAAGAACTGATTCTCAGCTCTAACAAGATCACACAGCTAAGAAACAACACTTTCCATGATGTCCCAAATTTGCGTAACCTTGACCTTTCCTACAATAAATTGCAGGTTCTCCAGCCTAGTCAATTCCAGGGTCTACGGAAATTACTTAGTCTACACTTGAGGTCAAATTCCTTAAAAACTGTCCCAATGCGAGTTTTCCTGGACTGTCGCAACTTGGAATTTCTTGATATTGGCTATAACAGACTGCGGAGCCTCACACGTAATGCCTTTGCTGGACTCCTTAAGCTCATTGAGCTTCATTTGGAGCACAACCAGTTTTCGAAGATAAACTTCGCTCACTTCCCTCGCCTGACTAATCTGAGAGCGCTCTATTTGCAATGGAACCGTATCAAATCTATAACCCAGGGCCTACCATGGATGTGGACATCCTTGCAAAAGCTGGACGTCTCAGGAAATGAGCTCCAAGTGTTGAATGCGAGTACATTCCAATGCCTTCCCAATCTGCAGACTCTGAACCTGGACTCCAACAAGCTCAGCAACGTTTCTCAGCAGACAGTGGAAGCTTGGATCTCCCTCACCACCATCAGTCTGGCTGGTAATGTGTGGTACTGTAACCCGAGCATGTGTCCCCTGGTGGCCTGGCTGAGGGCCTTCAAAGGTAACAAGGAGTCCACTATGATTTGTGCGGGGCCTAAGGAGGCACAAGGACAGAAAGTCAATGATGTGGTGGAGACTCTTAATATCTGTACAGCAACACCTACCCCCGTTGCCTCAACTATGTCCGCCTTCACTTCCCCATCTCAACCTGAGCTGCCACCTCTTCCCACACAGTCTGTGGTGGATAAGAAGCTGATCTGGAACAGGACAGTGTCCCCCACTCCTTCTGAGGTCTCCCCCACAATCCCCTTGCCAGACACTGAGTATGTGTCCTTCCACAAGATCATAGCCGGTAGCGTGGCCCTCCTCTTATCTGTGGCTATAATTCTGCTGGTTATCTATGTCTCATGGAAGCACTATCCCAGCAGTATCAAACAGCTTCAGCAGCGCTCCATGGTTAAAAAGCGCCAGAAAAAGGCACGGGAAACTGAGCGCTCCTTTAATTCACCACTGCAAGAATACTATGTGGACTACAAGCCTACTCACTCAGAGACTATGGATATGCTGGTTAATGGGACAGGACCCTACACATACACCATCTCAGGCTCCAGAGAATGCGAGGTATGACCGTTGCCCTCCAAAAATCCATTTCCACTGCGAGGCACGAGAGGTAAATGTTCTAACGATATGCTGAGAAAAATATGTTTTTTTCTCCTCTGGTCTTGTCTGTTTGGGGATTAGGAGGTAAAGGTCAGTGCATGGTGACTTGTGTTTTAACATGCTGGGTTTGTTCAATTCCATATGATTACCCAGCTGCTGTTCTGAATCATGTCGTTGCATAGATATATAGTTAGAATACGATTCCCATTAGCTGAAACTGCAGTGGCAGCTCACCTTTCTGGGTTCCAGTCACAAAGATGAAGTGCCAAATTTACATCAGATACATTATATATAAAGTATGCCCATCTTTCATTCCTGACATCCTGAGAGCTTATTGATGGATCTATGCAGTTTCAGTCAGACAGTTACTTATTCACAAATGGCTTGCTGTCCAGCATGAAATGACAAACATTTTTTGGATCAAGTCACTGTGCAGGTGGTCTTTTCCTATCCCGTGTGTTTGCTACAACAGCAGTGCTCCATCTGTGGCAAATACACGAGTCATGTGAGCCTTGATATTTGTTTTGCTACTGTATAATATATGTAATTATTTACAATCATTCTAGCTGATCATATATGTCTCCCTCTCTCTTTCTGCCTCTAGCCATAGAGTACTTACGTTTTTATTCATTAGTTTAATTTACAAGGTTCAAACAGTCAGCACAGGCTGAATATCGTCGTAAAGGCCTGGGGCCAAATAAAAGATAAATTATGCATTTGGCCTTGATTTCTGTTAAGCTTTTGTATGCTACTGCAATAACACCACTGTGTTCAAACTGCATTATGCTACTTTGTTCAATCTAAGTATAAAGCAACTCTTATGCAAACTGAAATTCTCATCTTTAAGTGTTCAAATTGAAATTCTCGTCCTAAAGCTGGACTCCTTTACATGACTGACTCTGAACCCACTGTACGGCACCAAGGGATTGAGACAGAAAGTCTTGACAGAAAGACTAATCAATTTGCTCATGCTTAATTAGGCACTTTTTTTTGCCTGTGTACTCTTTTTTCCCCCTCTAATGCTATGCATCTGTCTTCCCCTGTCCAGCAGCTTTTTTCATTTGGCAGTATGGTAAAGTGTGATTAACAGGACATGCTGTGCTGGGAAAGATGTAGTGTCACTGGAATCTTTGCCGCACCTTTGTCTGACTCCTTTTGTCGGTCTAACCAGACACACCGTGGAATACAGGAGACATCTTTCTCCTCCGTTGTACCTGTCAGCACAGCTCAGAGCAGAAGTTTGATCTCATACCGACACACAGCTCATTTCCTATATTCCACATGGACCCTATAAATCATTTTGTAAAATATGTTTTTAAGACAGTGGCAGCCTGTGTGCTGGAATGCACTGTAGCACAACTGACATTCTTGCTGTGTTCTCTACTGAAGCCATTGGAGGGGCAAGCACAAATATGTTTCATTGTCTTCAGTAATGTCAGATAATATGAAGTACACAGGTAGCTAAATCAGCTCTTTGTCAGAATATATGTGGCAGAGCATTTCTCAAATACAAGGGAAGCTTGAGGTGAGACCTTCGGCTTATCAATCTTGTAGCTTTCATGTGAGAATGTGGCGTGGGAGCATTAAATGGCAGACCTAATGGGGCTTCTGCTAGCTAGAATAACTAATAGCCCATCAGAGGTAAGGAGCCGAGACTTCCCTCAGCTTTGTTATTCCTTGCCCTCTACAGCGCAGGGGAGCAGCCTGAGCTGTTAAAAATGTAATAGGATTTGTGTCTGTATGTGTGTGTGTGTGTGTGTGTGTGTGTGTGTGTGTGTGTGTGTGTGTGTGTGTGTGTGTGTGTGTTTCATACCAAACACTGCAATGCAAAGTAACAACACATAGTACAGCAGGAGACATATCTTCATAGAATGAGCGATTTAATGACGTTCTAAACCACCAGTTTATAGGTGTATTTAGGTTAGAATGGTGCATTTGCACTTTCAAACTGTTTCAAACTGCTGCATTATTCAATAACATCTAAATTGTTCTGATCAGACAGAGTATTCTGTTACCCAGGCTGCCTGGGCCAGGCATGTAACAAAATGTGTTAAAATTCAGCATGTTGCAGTACAAAAAGGGCCCATGGTGCGTGATTACATTACATTACATTACATTACGGAATTTAGCAGATGCTTTTGTTCAAAGCGACTTACAATAAGTACATTTTGTCAACAGTAGTCAAACCGACCGTATACAGTCTTCATCAACTAAGCCTTCAATAGGAATAAGTAGCATTCGTAGAATCAGAAAGGTTTTTTTATTTTTTTTTTTTAAAGAGTAGAAGAAGAGTAGAAGAGTAGAAGGGGAAGGAAGGGGAAAGATATCCGTACATGATAGATTTGTCAGTTCAAGTGGGGTCCAGGTGTAATCTGAAGAGATGGTCTTCAGTCTGAAAGATGGGTAACGATTCAGCCGTTCTGACAGAGGGGGGGAGCTCGTTCCACCATTGTGGTGCCAGGGATGAGAAGAGTCGAGCTCGGGATGAGCGACTTCTGAGTCCACATAGTGATGGAGGGGCTAGGCGACCCGCAAGGGT
>OMLI01023804.1:1822-12413 GCA_900302605.1 Rondeletia loricata
CAGGGTAGTCCAGGGTAGTTCAGGGTAGTCCAGGGCAGTCCAGGGTAGTCCAGGGCAGTCCAGGGTAGTACAGGGTAATCCAGGGTAGTACAGGGTAGTTCAGGGCAGTCCAGGGTAGTCCAGGGTAGTCCAGGGTAGTCCAGGGTAGTACAGGGCAGTCCAGGGTAGTCCAGGGTAGTCCAGGGTAGTCCAGGGCAGTCCAGGGTAGTACAGGGTAGTCCAGGGCAGTCCAGGGTAGTCCAGGGCAGTCGCGCTGTATAGTCGCAGCTGTAATCATTATGTGTGTGGGAGTGAAATACTCAAATCTCTCTGGTATGATCCCAATCGGCAACGTCACAATGAAATCAAACATGTTTGATTTAATCGGGGCTAGTCTTTGCATAATCCTGTGGGGTGCGCTTGTCAAACAAAACAAAACTCAAATCTTAACGGGAATTTTCAATAGCCAATTAAATTGAGTTTGCAACAGATGAAGGAAGAGGGGAAAATACAGAAGTGTAAACACAAGATCCAATGTGTGCGGGGTGTCCTGGTGGCTCAGTGGTCTAGCACGTACCATGTAAACGTGATGTCCTGGGTTCCAATCCGGCCCAGGACCTTTGTCGCATGTCATCCCCCTCTCTCCCAGTATTTCCTGTCTGTCTCTACTTTGATCTGTTGAATAAAGGCGAAAATGGAAAAAAGAAGATCGAAAAAAAAAAAAGATCCAACATGCGCGATGGCTGAGCCGGGAAAGACAGAGAAATGTGAATGTCTTCTCTCTCTTTTTTCTGTGCAAATCGCAGCACAGAAAAAAGTTGTTTTGTTATCAAAATATCGCGGAAAAATACATTCTCGCAAGAGAACTGCGTCCGCTTATTCTCAATCTTTTTTATACGGTCTATGGTCTTCAGATTTGTGCTCCTCAAAGACAGCCGTCGTTATGTGTGTGTGTCACAAGAGACTGAAAATCAGCAAATTTCAGTTAAATCAATCTTTTCATTGTTGTTTATGATTGGAAACATCTTTGAATGTGCCCCCGCCTTAAGTGAGCAAGTGAGCAATCTAAACACACTGGGTCCCATCAGGCTTGGGCAAAAATATCCAGCTCATAATAAGTGTCCTTCATGGCCCTGTTACTTACATCACCACTGGCTTACATCCATAAAATGTAGTACTACCGTTCTTGTAACTTATTTATCTAATCTCATACCTACAGTGCACACATATTGTTTGCTTCATTGTTATACCTACTGGTGTGAATTTGAGTGGTAGACTACCAGATCTTACTTCTCTTTCCCTTTTGAAGTCTACTGGGTCTGCAATAAAAAGCAGAAAAAACTAGAAGGATTTATTTCAGATAACTAGATCTCAAATTTGATGTGATTGGTTGATAGATTGATTGGCAATTGATTTGCTGATTGATTCTCTGACTGGTTTCCCCTTGACAGGATATCAGATTACAAAAAGCCTCCTATCTTGGAGGAGGATGTGGATGTGGCCCAGGAAAGAGAGCACATCTACAAGGGTGGCAAAAACAATGATATCTTACGCATACGAGATCTGTCCAAGGTGAGATGTTTTTCATTCCAAAATATTATCCATTTTGGACAATGAAAAAAAAAAAAAAACGTACACAAATTCTATAATTAATATTCCAAAACATATTTCAGCCTCTGCACTAAAATGTCAAGATTTGGACCTGAATCCATCGACAACACTACTAAATACCCAAATACATTGGGTTTCAGCTGAAAAAAGTGTTATGGGGGTTTAGTTACTCTTTAAGCCACGTTAAGCTGTCAGTATTTCTGGTTTATACCCAGTGTTTTCCTTAGGATGGTACGAAATAATTAGGATAAGCTGTTTTTGGTTTTTGGTAATTAAACTACATTAAGCCACATTAAGCTCAATCATCTCCATTCACTTTCAATTGGGGATCTTGTCATTTTATTTCACCATTGTCATTTATTTCACCATAGTGCATAGTTACTAGTTATACTACATAGTTACTCACTTTCTCTCTCCCTCATTTCCTTTCTACCATCCCTCCCTCTGTCTCTCCATCTCTTGTCCTCATCCTCCCTTCCCAGACGTACACTGGAACCACGATCCCTGCAGTGGACCGAATCTGTGTTGGAGTATCACCCGGAGAGGTACGTATGGTTAGACAACCACTATTTACACCGTAGAGGAAAACACACTCGTCACTTTATTCTTCCTCTATCTCATTTTGTCCCCTTCCACTGCAGTGCTTTGGTCTCCTGGGGGTAAACGGAGCAGGGAAGACCACCACCTTCAAGATGTTGACCGGAGACATCGACGTCAGCTCGGGGGAGGCCTCAGTCGCCGGTCACAGGTTGGTCATCCAATATCATTACAAGTAGGAATTGACCAATTTGCGTTTTTGAAGGCCGGTACTGATATTTTTTGGATTGAAGCTGACGATAGCTGATATTTTGTAACGATAATCAATATCTTCAAATTTGACCATTTGCATGCCAGAATAATTCCAAAAGTATTCAGTGTTTCCCTGTGATTTTTACTCTAGGCAAGGTGGAAAATCATCTGATACAGCATTTAGACCATGGGACACTAAAACTCTCCATTGAAACCCAGAATAATAATAGAAATGATATATACTAGTATATACAGTATACTAACACATGGTGCAAGTACAACATATCTACATTCATCATTCTGGAGCTGAGTGTGTTCTGTAGGTCAGGCTCAAATTATTAGCAAACCATTTGGAATCACGTCAGAGGGAGCTCTTGCTCATGGTCTGCTTTGTTTCTATTGTGTTTTCCTGGCAGTATTTTAACCAACATCCTGGACGTGCACCAGAACATGGGCTACTGCCCCCAATTTGCTGCCATAGATGAGCTGCTGACAGGCAGGGAACATCTACACCTCTACGCCCGCCTCCGAGGGGTCCCAGAGTCCGAGATCAGCAGGGTGAGATGGGGCTTTTGCAATGCCATGACAATATTCAGGAAAAAGACAACAAAAAACGGGGTCTGGGGATTGTAAGCAGCAGTGTTGTAATAATAAAATGATGGCATAGTGCTTGGTGCCTACTCAATGTATACTTGTGTCCCAAAAGTTATTAGCTATTAAGCTATTAGCCCAGAGGTGCTTAGTGTTCACCGGGCACCTCTTTTTTTATTTATAGCAAATATAGTAAAGATGCATGAGGGAAGTGGCAGTTATGGATCCTCCTGTTACTATGCGACTATTTAAATCCTTTTGAAGCATGGCAATCTCTTTGTAAAAGGTGAAGTACATTGTGAGTTGAATTTATTAAAGCTGAAGTTGAAAAACTAAAATGATGAATCTCTGCGAGCGCTAAAAACATACTGTCAGTGCTGTCAAGAACATGCAGCAGCACATCCTTTCCATTGTAATCAGTGAGAAAAAAGGAACCAACGATGTAAAGAGAGGAAATTGAATCACAGTCGAACACGTTGCCGCATACAAACGTGTGTACACTTGCTTTTTCATTCATTTACTGACCACGTGATGTTAGCATGGAGATGTAAACAGAGGCAGGAAAAAGAAATGGAGACAACCACAAGACAACACAAACAGTCATGTGGTATTTTAGACCAATTGCAGCCCATCACACACTAGGGGCTGGTGTGCTAATAAGTCGATTAGTTCGGGCAGCGAGCCTGTGCACACTGCCGTACGCTTTACCCAAGTTAGGCCAAAATGTAATAAGAGGCACTGATCCTCCTTCCTCAGGTTGCAGAGTGGGCCATCCAGAAGCTGGGGCTGTCGGAGTATGCAGGCCGAAGTGCAGGGACCTACAGCGGAGGTAACAAGAGGAAACTCTCCACAGCCATTGCCATGATAGGCTGTCCTGCTCTGGTGCTGCTGGTGAGGCCAACACTAACGGTGCTGGGTTTTGGTTTAGGGTTTTGGTGGGTGTAAAAATCCTCTGCAATGCATGCTTCCAGTATTAATGTGTGTCACAGCTATACGAGCATGGTTAGGAGATTGAAAAGATGCTCATGTTGGCCTAATGTAGTACACAGCATAAAAATTAAGATGTTTCCATGTTTGCAATTGTGGGTGCATATTTATACATTGTTGTGTGTCGATTTGTATGTTGTTGCCCTTATGCCATGTCAGGATGAGCCCACCACAGGCATGGACCCCCACTCCAGACGCTTCCTCTGGAACTCCATCATGAGTGTTATTCAGGACAGACGAGCTGTGGTCCTCACCTCACACAGGCAAGCTATCTGTGTGTGTGTGTGTGTGTGTGTGTGTGTGTGTATGTGCACGCATCCTTGTGAGCGCACATTTTCTTTCTAATCATGTTGTCCTTCCCCTCCACAGTATGGAGGAGTGTGAGGTGTTGTGCACCCGCTTAGCCATCATGGTTAATGGATCCTTCAAGTGTCTGGGTACCATTCAGCATCTCAAATACAAGTTGGTCATTTTACTTCATTCCATCATTTCAGTATTCAATGCTGATCAAATTATTTAAAAAATATTGAATTTCTGTACCTGTTACAGCTTTTTCAAAAACCAAATTTTCCTCCAAAAATGTATTATCCTTGCAGCAAACATCCCAGAATACGATATCCAATTGGCATACTATGAAATTACCCATCTATATTCACCTATGTTACCCTTTGTGTTGAAAAAAAAGTCTAACCATACCTTACACTGGTTTGACTGCAGGTTTGGTGATGGCTACTTAGTGACCATGAAGATCAGGGCAGCCAAGCCTGGTTGTGCCCCAGATCTGAACCCTGCCGAAGCCTTCATGGAGAGCACCTTCCCTGGCTGCATCCAGAGAGAGAAACACTACAACACTCTACAGTACGAGATCTGCTCCTCCTCCCTGGCTAGGATATTTCAAATGGTCCTAGCTAACAAGGACAGTCTCAAGATAGAAGACTATTCAGTGTCCCAGACCACTCTTGACCAGGTAAATGAGAACAACACACTGTATAGGTTGTGAAATGCGAATGTGACAGGGGTGTCCAGTTTCTCCTTTCACGTTTCTCAAAGGAGCAGGATCTAGACGTTACAGCAGTGGCTCAGTTGAGAACTGAGTTTTGACCTGTGTCACATTAGAGCTGTCAGATACAATTTTGATAAATAGTAAATAGTAGATAAATAGTTAATGGTTCAAACATGCTTTTCTACATAATCTACATGCTATCATATCTACCGTCTTGCATTCAGTATCACTTTTTTCATGCCACCTTACAGGTCCTCAAGGGCACCGCAGCCATTTTGGTTCATAACAGCATAGGTTTATTCTGATGTTTCTATGTCCTTCAGGTGTTTGTGAATTTTGCCAAGCAACAGTCAAGAGAGGATGACACTATCGTGTTGCATCCAAGAGCTGCTGGGGCACGGCGAGATGTCAAGGTCAAGTGTTTGGGGAAGTGAACTTTCCCTAAGGACGTCAACAGGAAGACAATGTCCTGTTTGACTGATGATTCGACACGTGTCAGTATTGCGCATGCTTGACTTCGCTTGTCTGGTACACAGGGTTAGCGGGCTTTGAATTTGGAAAGTGTGGAGCATTAATGTGCCTGGTGTATGTTCCACTGTTCCAAAGGAGGGATTCCGCTCACCTTGTTGCCTTGTAAACCAAATGAAGCACAGCTACAGAAATTGCAGAGTTTTGCAGTCCTGCACATGAGTAATGCAAGTGGTAACAGTAAGCAGAAATTAAATTACGAGGCCTACCTTAGTGAATACATATAATTATGACAAGGACCATGAATTTGATCTATGTAATGTAAAACAAAGGAAAATGTAGAGTTTCATGTGAATTCTTACCCCATAAAAGCATAGAGCCTGTCTATTTGCTTCAGATGCCAAGGAAGATGATCCTTTTTTGTTTGGCCTTTTTTAGACATGTAAAATAAGCACTCAGAAAGGTATAGTCTTAGCACTTTATTGATGCAGCATTGATTGAAGCATCACTTTTTTTTTACCAAGATTTTTGGCATTGAAGAAAATCTGCTAGTGCAATATACTATATATTATACTTTTATAACTTTTATGTTATAAAATGCTTTTGCTGCTATGGAATTAATTTCGATAACCATGTGATTTTGTAAGCCATTGATGTATTGTTCAAACTTGATCATTTGTGCAATTCTGGTAAGTTGTATGCTTATGGCTCGTATGCCACCAATACCTTGGTGTCATTAGAGGAAGATGAGAATACCATAAAAGTGATGTTTCTGAGAGGAGCATCATTTCAAATAAAGGTAAATTTTCCATAAAATATGGATCTTTTGGAGAAATGTGGTAGGCTTTGCTTCAAATCAAAATTGCTTGAGATTTGTTAAATACAGTACACTTTTATACAAAAAAGTTTGTTTAAATAACACCTGAGATTAGACAGTTTTAATAAGGGCTACATAGCCATAGCAGTTATCACCAACTAGCCTACTTGATAAGCCACATTAATGCCAGAAGTTACACTTCTATATAATTAGCTTTCCTCTGAAGAAAAATGATATACAGTTGAGAACTTCAAATTAGCACACTTTAAATGTCCTGAGAATTTGAAAGTGAAGGTGCACTCTTAAATGGATGCCATGACATTTTGAATTTTAGTCTGTTAGTTTGGTTCATTAGGCACTTTATTATGGGGAAAAAGGTCCTACATATGGCTTTCAATTACCCTGAAAACTTGGATTAGTGCCGTAAGCATTCATCACTGAAAACAATAGGTCTTCCAAGCTGTAAGCTAGTGAGCGAGCTTGTGGTGAGCAGTGCCCATTGGTTTGAATAGGGAATGCTGAATGCAGCTAAAATGCTGACATGCCATTTTTCAGTCTAGAGCCGGATGAGGAAGACGTATATCAAGATGTCCCTAATAATGATAATGGCAGCAATGAAAGTGTCGACTAATATCTCATTAGTACTCACAATGCCAATTCAAAATACAGGGCAGAAACTGCAACCCAATGTTGAAACTGAACAGACATTCAATCAAAATGTTCCAAGCAATTCTTAAATGCTAAATTGTCCATGATTTCCATGAATTTACCTTACACATTCAAACAAAACCTTTATTTGGATGGATATCCTCCCAACAATTGTAGCTCCCATGCCCACTCCTTTCAGTTCATCCAGTGATAACGAGGAACCTTGCATAGTGCTGGATTCAGGAGCAGCAAGCTTCTTTCCTTTGTGAAAAATACCATCAAACAATCACAATATTCCAGAGGGGGCTATCCAGCCAATAAACACTCCTACATACACTGCAATATTCCATGTTTCAACCAGTATCAGAGAATCAGAGGGATGATAGCCATCCGGAGGCTGGGATAGTCCTTGAACTCCCGTCTGTAGGCTCTATGCTTCCCTTTGGCCCAGATGGTCATCTGAATGAACCCCAATAATGTGTACAATGCCACTGGAAGACAGAACCTGAGTGTTAAGCAAACAAAGATCAAAAGGGGCAGGTGCATAAAGATGGTGGCCTCTTGGTTTGATGTAATTACCAAGACTTCTAATATAGTGGACAAAGAAGAAGTGTTGTGTACCAAACCAATCCATGACCTCAGCATATCTTTACACCCTTATAGTCCTGGAGTCGACCATCTTTATGTACCTGGACAACTGGTACAGTAACTGGTGCCATTGTGCAGGGAAGTCAAAAAAGGTAATGTCCTTACCTGGCAGACATTGGGTCATGATGGAGAAGCTCACCCAAGCTCCAACCTATGTGTCAAATGAGCAGATAAACAGAGGGATATCAAACTAAACACAAGCATGGGCTTTATTTTTCGACCAGCCTTCTTTTGAACAGTATACTGCAAACATTTCATGCCTACATAGCACATTATTATAAGTGTTTTGTTGTATTACCTCATATGTGTAATTTGGGCAGGATACAAATAAGAATAGCCATGTGAAGGGATTCTTAGTTGGACTAGGGAACCTTCTGCCCCTGGACCCTGTTGAACAATAAAAACTTAAAACTTAAAAACTTAAAGGAATACAACTTTTTGGGAGACTGTTGTGTTGGTCAACTTACCTGTTAAGTGATGACAACATACCGTAGACACCAAAATCATCCATGTGACCCCGGTAGATCATTGGCTCTGGCGCTCCATGCTAACACTTTACCTACACTATGTTGAGTGATAGTAGGACACTAGTATTATCCAAAGTAAGAAGACTGACCTTTAAATAATCAAAGGTTGTTAGTGGTTATTATTATATGACCTGTGGATTTATACATTTAAGAAATGAAATATCTCAATATAGCTGATGCACCCAGGTTTTTTTTTTTAACTATTTCATGTAAGCAACCACATGTGCAGTGATTTGTAGCTGAACACAGTCTCCCATCACCCACCACCTTCACTTCCTATGGAAACAGGGGAAGTAGTCCCTGCTAGTTCAAAACAGTATTTTATTTAGTAGTTAAGTATTAAGTAGTTATTTTTGAATCATATTTCCTGTAAATGTTACCAATCTCCTACACAAAACTGCCACACTTAGCCGCATACGATTTAAGATTACTTACCATTTACCTTTAGAGCTGCTACAAGTTCAAATTTTCTCACTTTTGATATAATGCTTGTCACCTACTAACACTCAACATAGTGTAGCTAAAGTGTTAGCATGGAGCACCGGAGTCAATGATCTACCGGGGACACGTGGATGATTTTAGTATCTATGTTCTCATCACTTAACAGGTAAATTGACCAACAGGCCAATCATCCAAAAACTTGTTGAATTCCTTAAAGATCCAATCAACTACTGAATATTAAAACACATGAGAACCTGATGTTCATATTCTATGTTCCTGAACTAAATATAAAAAAGTGTAACTTCTCACCATCTCCTCTGAGATTATTCAGGGTCAAGTGAATGGAGAAGTTGCCCATCTCACACATCTGTAGTCATATCACAAACAAATATTACACACCTCACTGTCATATAGATATATTGGACATACAGTATTTATGTTGGGTCAGAGCGCTCAGCAGTACGTACCACAAATATGACTAGTGCATAGTTGACTTGTAGATCTCCATAAGCTGTGAGAAGAGATAGTTAGCCAATTTTAAGCCAAAGGAAACAGAAAGAGAAAGCAAATGAGAGATTGTGTGTGTGTGTGTGTGTGTGTGACTTACATGGTGGTGTATACAGAGGGTGGTTGATATAGTAGGCCAACCAAGCTGAGAAGCCCCAATAATATGCACAATTCTGAGACAGAATAGACAGAACAATATGTATGGTGGATGAAAATTTACAAAAATAAAATACTGACCGTTTGATAATGTTATTGCATGTTGTATAATGAACCAATTAATTTAAATTTAAATTAATTGGTTACTTTTAAGTGGTGCTCATAATACCTTATAAGGCATCATAAGTGCATTATAAGCACATTGTGAGGACATGATCATTATAATACTATAAACACTGTGCAACACATTTAGGGGGTTGAATACTTTATGGTGCAGCCACAGAACTTGAATGGATAGAACGGTCAACATTCCTGGATTGCATGCCATTTTTATGTGTACTGTTGGGCTAGCTTCCGTATGAAACAACTTACAGCAAGTTGCTGAGAGGAGAGGTTTTGCAGCAAGGACCAAAGGACCTTCTCCGTCGCCTTGCTGCCATGGATTGCTAATATGCTAATGTTGATTAGAAGAGCTAGCGAGAGAAGTACAGTCTTTGATAATGCTACGTTAATCATCAGCAGCTGACCTGTCCTTGTGGACCTCTGCTTCTGCCCTGTTGACTTCTCCACATGCTGGGGTGGACAGCAACCATATCAGACTTGTCGACTGTTCAAACCCCTGACCTCTTGTCAGACCACCAACCGCCTTAACGTTCCTCATGAGAACTTGTTCAATATACAGGTCACTGTATATACCTGCCCAGTAGTTCTTGCTTCTTCTCAGGACAAAGAGGCCATCAACAAAGAGGGAAAACTTACCTTCCATCTGATCACCTAGGTGACTTGAGTCCTCCTCGCTGAAGACACGGGGTACAGGGACACCGAGCATCTGTACTGTAGCCATGGTGTTCAGCAGATGAGCCCTGACAGCACGTGCCATGGCCTTCCCAGACAGCATGTGCTCCACACTACCTTCAGCATACACTTGGGACATCACCTCCTTCAAGCCGGAACCAGCCATTAGACTACCAATAGAGCCCAGGAAGCTCATCTGTGTATGGAATCCACCCAGGATGAGGACGATCTGATGCAGTGGGCTCTCTCTAGGCTGAGCTTCGATGATCATGAAGGCAATCCACCACAACTGCTGGTCAAAGGTGATGACTGGAGTTGTGTTGTACCGGCGAGCATGGTCCACAACATACTCCAAAGTGGAGCGCACACAGGTAGGGTCAGATGGCGTGAGGTCAATCATGGGCAAGAATATGTCAGAGCTTTTTCCAGGATGTGGGATGTTGAGATGCAGCATCTGCATGTACCCTGACCACATAGGTTGTGGTTTTAGAAGGATCTCTCTGTTCCACCAGATTCACTTTTGCTAATCGCTTGACGACCTCCATGTCCACCTTGAGTCGTGGGATTCTCCTGGTACTCTGGATAGCTGGGGTGAATGTTGCCATTTGGCCCATTACATGGATT
>OMLI01023807.1:3676-18033 GCA_900302605.1 Rondeletia loricata
TACTTTGAATTTGAGTCTTTTTTTTTTGATTAAGCACTTTTCACTTTTCAAAAGTGACAGGTCAGTCAACCAGCAAATGTCTTATTAGAATTGTTATCATTACTAATTGAGACCAACAGGTAGGAAACCACTAGTTGCAAGCTAGCTAATGGTAACGATCAGTTTCTATGAATGCTGACATGACATGTTTAGGGTAGCTGAGGGACAAATGGTAAAAAAAAATAATCCTGTAATGTGTAATTTGCCTCGCAAATGGCTTAACAGAAAAATTCAAAATATCGTTGCATCTACTTAGCATTCATTATAAGTTTGAATGTCAGCTGAATGTGATATGGGCATGTCTTGGTTTCCATATCGCCTCAAAACCAAGTAATAACTTGTTCTGTCTCCCTCCAGATACAATGATTAGTTTGATAGCTTGCACTCAAAACAGTGTTTGCATGGCCTCACAACCCTTTTTCCTATGAATAATGTTTGCCTTTCCCACAGCACCAACCCCACAAAGAATTAATAAAAGGCTATCTCCCATCTTGTATCAATTCAGAGCTTGTTGCACAAGTACTAATTTGATATGACAAACTTGTTTTTCATGAGGCATGTGCTGTTACTGTGTGTCTGTCTGCCTATTTGCGGGCATGCATACACATGCAAGACAAATACTTATTTTGTCTGCACGTTGACATTGAGAATTGCAGACTTGTTTGCGTTTCAAGGTAAGCCTATGTATTTGGTGTTATGGGTGTGTGTTTGGTTTTATGGGTGTGTGTGTATGTTCACAGTATATGAGATCCCGCCCGCAGACCCATTGTCAAACATTAACATGTAACTAACAGTGGGCCTCTCCAATTCCCTTTCACAAATGATGTATATACTATAGTACAAACTTTCCACTCCCTGTATTTGGGCTGAGCTTTCATGGGGATTCGCTAATCAAACATAGGACAGATGCACTTTCAGGAAATGGACGACAGCTACATTGTGCTTTTTTGAAGTGTAATGCATTGTCTTAAGTCCTCAAGCTACTGTACACTATATGTGTCACGCTTATGTGGACTATGCTGTGATTTTGTTTTTATTTTATTTTACGATGTTGATTGATTGAATCTATTTTTGTGAATTTATTTAGACTGGGTTAGCTCCATTTCGTTTCTTAAATGGGAGGTTTAGAATAACACTCATGCCTAGTATATAGTATATAGTATTTATACATTATGTTTATAATATTATATTGATGTGACTTCCATCTGTATAGCTTTCATATATGTGGTTGAAATATGAACAGTATATCTACTGTCAAAGTAGTAAATAATAGAAATGGGTCTTCTTTGCTTTTGTCTTAGAATATATGAGTGTGTTTTGATTTGTAGATGCTGCCCCTAGTGTAGGGGAGTCTATAGGCCTAACCTATTTCAAGGAAGTCACCTACGTTCAGACTGCAGGTATAAAGTGGCCCAGATCAGATTTTTTCCTCATATGTGACATGGATCTGATTTGTTTAGAACAGTGTGAACAGCAAAAAACACATGGAATCTGATCTTTTCATATCAGATTTGGGCCACTTTCATATGTGGTATTAGAATCCGATACGTATCTGATTGTGGCAAAACGGCCGCAGTCTGAACAGTCGGATCGGAAATTCATGTGACTTTTACGTCAGTCCTGTGCTGTTTGTACTATGTGGGCATCCGTAGCCTGATAGAGGCGTGACGCAGTAATACGGAAGCTTGGCACTCTGTATCATGGATGCTCTGTATGAAATACTTGCTACAGTAAACGTGACTTTCTGATGCTATCTAGTTGTCCGAGTTTTATTACAAGTACAATCAAAGCCTCCTTGCCCTCATAATAATGTTTCTGTGATTTTGCAGCCGACCTCCACTGCACATCAATTTGGTCATTTCGAGTAGTACTGTAATCTCCATGTTCGGGCGAGTGTTGTTTATGTCTGGGCGAGCGTGTAGTGACGTAAAGTTATTCTTTTAAGCACGCGGGTCACTTCAGGAGTGTGATCTGTTCAGACTGGTATCGCACGCAGGCCACATTCAAAGATCAATGTGAACAGCCTAACCAAAAAATCGGATATGAGCAATAAATCGGAATTTAGCACTAAGGCTTGCAGTCTGAACGTAGCCTAACTGGTGTAACCAATGACCTGATGACGGGTGAAATGTCTTTTCTTGTCAGTTTGCCAAGCTGCATGTTTTTTATTTGAAAATAAATAAATCAAGATATCTTTTTGAGAGTGCAGATTTACTTTTTTTAATTTGTGAATTTATTTAGGACCGGTATTGGTGGTACAAAGTAAACTAAGAGCTGCATGTCCTCTCAGGTCAAATCAATAAAATAAAAAAAAGTATTTTAATGTTGTGTGTTGCTGTTCAGGTTGTGCCATAAGCTATGGGTCCTATGTCATGCCGGACTGCTGGGTGAACAGTTGGCTCCATCAACATTTTGTCCCCATCGCCATTGGCAACACACTATTCTGTACCAGCTTGTCCTGCTATTCCAGGTAAGAGGCTGCTGTCTCCATCAATGACAATTTAATTTTGAATATTTTCCTAATGGATTTGTGAAAATCTTACTTTTAGGAGTTTGGTTAAAGGCAAGTAAATGTTTAAACATCAATTCTCCATTGATTGATCATCATAGTAGGTACTAGAGTTCAACGATGTGGGTTTCTGAAAGCCGATGCCGATACCAGTAGTTTTGTATTGAATGCTGATAGCCGATATTTTGTGCCAGTATTTGGTATCTTTAAATTTGACAGTTTTCATGTAAAAAAAATACAAGGATTTAGTGTTTCCCCCCAGAATTGTATTCTTGTCAAGATGGAAAAGCCTCTGAAACAGCATTTAGACAACTAACTTAATAAATAAAATGTGCAAGGAAAATCTAATGTCATTGCAGGTTTTACAGACTGTTGTTATGTAGCTGTGGTCAGGGAGGAACCTCCATCATACCGACATTGGACGGCATGACTGGATACCCAATATTAAAAAAAATTCTTATATCAGCAAACTGATATATCAGTCTAAACCTAGTATGTGCACGTGACAACATTTAGCTTACACTGCTATCCAGAGCATCTTACAGTGCATGTAGCAGTGAAATAAAGACTCATTGGCTTTAAATCATAGATTTAAATAGACAAACGTGGAATTGAGTAATGCTGTGATCTACTCCCATTTGTTGATGGACAACAGTCAGTGGCAGTATGCCTTTCAGGTGGATCAGGGCAAACACTGATTTCCCTCATGTGCAGCTCTGCCCGTTCCCACTCAACACCAAGGTCAAAGGGTAATACGATTAAAGGGTCTCAAGCATGGCTAGCAGTGGTGATTGCATAATGTAGGGATTTCTACAAAGAACAACAGGCAGCAGTGTTTATCAATACTAAACACGAAAAACATGGAGAAGACTGAGCAAAGTAAGCGTAATTACTGCCCCCTATATGTCTCCATAGGTTCCTGGAGTTGCAGTTCCCACATAGAAGTAAAGTTGTACGGACGGGAGCGTATGTCGTTCCATTCCTCTTCGACACTGTCCCTCTATTTTACAGGGTGAGTGTCAGAACGGGGCAAAATCTGCTGCACACAATGAAAAATATTTGCGCACTGGACGTTCAAGCTCCCAATCATTTATTGCAATAATGTATTTGGAGCTTGAATGTGGTGTGGGATATGCATTTTCATTTGTGCTTCAAGTCAACTTCAAACGATTTAGATTTTTTTCTGTATTCATCCCTACCCTATGCATGTACAGACACACACACAAACCTCTGTCCTCATATCTTAACATTTGTGAGGTTTGTTGTCACTTTTTAAATCTGTATCTATATCCTCTTTTGCTCTGTAAAGGACTTTGTGACAAACCTGCTGGTCGAAAGCGTATTCCAAATAAATGTGATTTGACATCTGGGTGTTTTTCTGTGTATAGCTGTTGCTGTGCTGTGGGGGGAACAGCAGCCACAGCGAGGCCTTGTCCAGTCACTGTTACCATCTCCTCTTCGCCTTCCTCACCTGTTTCCTGTTTGCCTCCCACCTCCCGGAGAGGTTGGCCCCAGGGCGCTTCGACTACTTTGGTATGTCCATCGCAGTCGTATTTAGGTTTGAACTGGCCTGTCTGGCTTTGTAGAGCATACATTGTTGCCCTTATCTAAAAGCGTATCTAAAGGCTTGAAGTCGACTGAAGGTTAGACACTTGCCTGCAGGGTCCAAAATGACCACCCGCCAAATACCAGATGCCGGTAAAATGTGTCTTTGGTGGATACATCAATGAGGGTCGCCCTCCACATTGGCCAGTAACTTTTGAGACGATAACATTTGAATGCCTCTGTTATATACAGTCTTTGGTCTTTGCCTGTTCTCAAATGCTGACCACTGTACACCATCTGACCATGAGCCAATCAGATCAAAACGAAACAATGGCTCTGTACGTACATTACAGTGCACACGTGAGTGGTTCAGTCGTGTGCGTCGTGTAAACCACAAGTCCCTACCTCATCGTTTCACCTGTTTCTCTCCCCATACAGGCCACAGCCACCAGCTCTTCCACATCTGCGCCGTGGTGGGGACCCACTTCCAGATGGAGGGCGTGATAGCAGACATGACCTCACGACGGGCGTGGTTCACGGCCCACGGAGCGTTGCCTTCCTTCCTGGGCACCATCGGGGCGTTGGCCCTCAGCCTCATCCTCAACCTGGGCATCATTGGCATTTTCAGCGCCCCCCTGCTGTGGAACCCCCACCAAGGTGCCAACCAGCCGCAGAAGTCGGCATGCGAATGCAAGGAGCAGTGAGGGTATTTTTCCACCACCAGCTACAGAATGGCTGATTCACTTTCCAAAGGAAAGGTTTGGGCTGCCGCTATACTATGTGCTTAGTCTTCCTCAGCAGTCTCTGAGATGACTAGGAATGGTTTGTAGTAGTACTTGTTTAACATCAGTGGTTTTATTATTCAAGGATCGTTTTTGATACATTGTTTTTGATGCTAAAGTGTTTTTTCTAATAGAGTTATATAAGTATTTGTTCATGTATTCACTGTTTACTTGGAAGCTGAGAACCCAGTCGTGATGTTGAAGCCTTTTGCTGATTTGACGTTAAACGTGTCCACCATGTACAAATGTCTGTTTAATTTATTTGAATTTTCAGAAAAGCGTACACTTGAACGGCTCTGGGTTGGATGAAGCGTGCTTTTTTTTTTTTTCAACACGTAAGTGCATTATTGTAGATCTACAAGTTTACAATAGATTATTACAAGTAATAACACAATACTGGTTTGGTCAGATCTCATACTGGAAAAATCTTATATTGGGATTTGCAGGGATTTATTTTTATTATCAATCATTCTTTCTGCATATACTAGGCCAACGTTTCCCTAGGTGATATTATATGGGTGATACATAATGCTAAGAATTCGTTTAAAAAAGTGCTTTCTAACTGGATTACTTGGTTAGTATTGTTATTCAATAAAGCTGAAATCAGCGGAGGCCATCTCGTTGAAATCTACATAATATGATTGCCAGCTCCTATACTTATTGATTCCACTCTGCAATGACTGGAATTGATTAGCAGGCCAGTGTGGTTCTTTCTGATTGCCTGCCTTATTATGGACCACCATTTACCTTCAATGGAAACATTTTATAGCACGCCTGCGATTATAAGACTGGTACCATTTTATGGCGGTATGTTTCTATGGCAACTCTATAGTGGCCTTATACCCCCCTGAAGGTCTTCAACATTTATTTTTGTTCCCAGTAAATGCACCATTTTCTCTCATTCTTCCATCAAGAATTACAGGTTGGGAAGGGATCCATTTTGAACGTCTATCGCCTTTAATCACGACTGGTTTTGGGCACCGGATGCCAAATGTCAGAGAAATAACTTCTCGATGGTTATAATTCTCCTTTTTATAACCATTTGCATTGTTCCATTCTGTTGACATTTATGATGTTCGTGGTTAATAACGGCGATTTTGTGGAATGGAGAGAAAATGTTGTTTGAGAACAAGCTTGAATGAGTAACATCAAGTATTGGGTCAGTTGAAGATGTCCAGTTTAGTTTGGGGTCATATTAACATGGGAGTCTTGGCTTTGGTGCAGTATTTTGGTGGTCATTGCAGGTTTATGACAAACCAGTACACTCCTTCTACTGTGGTTTTCGTGTTGTCCTATGAGACTATTGTTTACATGTATCACTGAGATTCTATACTGTCTTATCTATTTATAGAATTTTACAATATTTATAGTATATATATATATCATTTGTTTTGGGTACATATTGTGTAGATTGTGATGATGATGCGAAGTTGAAAAAGGCCAAACAGGTGTTTTATAGTTATGGGGACCTACTATGAACGACTAATAAATTCATGATTCATAAATTGGATAATTCATCAATAATCTTGTCAAAGCAGCACATGTATGTTCAGAGACTGGCAAAGAAGTATTGTTAAATGGGTTTTTCAGTGATGGTGGGGAACTGGGTATCACACGTTACTAAACGGGTCAGTTTATTTGTCGTAGTGCTACTGTGCTAGCATAGATACAGTCTACGCTCACATTTTATTCGAAAAACGGCTTGGAAGGCTCATCTGTATAAAGCATGTTTAAAAGCATTTATGGCACAAATTAACATTTAATGCCACCGATAACACTAGTAGTTCTCTATTCGTACACAAAACCCACAGGGAACCTGTTGCTAACGCACACCAAGCCTTTACAGGAGGGCTTGGAGCTCTGTACTGTAGGTGAAGAGACTTTGATAAGAGGGGAACCGTATGTGATATTGTGGTCAGAGAGAGAAAAGAGCTGCGTTACAGGTGCAGATTTGGTGCTGAAGTGGAATACAGAGCACACACACACTTTGTATTAGAACCGTGGATGTGTTAAAGGTGTTTTGAAGGTTGGTGCGTAGAGCATTAGAGTCACGTTGCCCTTTTCATCACTGACAAAACAGAGCACTATCGGCCCACCCTCCACCACCACCACCACCCCACCGAGCGTTTATTGACTTTTATATTCTCCAGTCATCTAACAGCGCTGCTCTGTTTGACCCTGTTGATTCCTCTGATGTGGTGCTTGCTATCGACCCAAACTAGTTTGGAATTCATTTATTTCGGAACTGTTGTTGTTATTCTCTTCTCCGTCATCCTCAGCCGTTTTCAGCGAATTCTCAATTTGACAGCACTCGAGCTCAGAATGATAAAGTTCCATGTGCATTAAGAGTAGTTTAGAGATGTTGAGCATTGAAGTTCTCACGTTCCATAGATCAATGCTGATATTGCCTTTTTGAATTGGAATATGTTTACCCATTTTAGTAAATATTTTCAAAGTTCGAGCTTCATTTTTTGACCAAAAAATCTGATGAAATCTTTGAATTCCAAGGTCAGAAATGTTTTTCCAGGTACATTTCACTCAATACAGACCAGTTCACTCGTATTTTGAACACCAAGACATGTTTGATAAAGTAAAATAGAATGCAAAGACTTGGGGGGGATGAACCATATAATGCACCAGAATATTTTTCTGTCATTAGTTATGAAAAAAAAAAAGGTTTGAAAGAGTTATTGGTGCCTATTCATGTTTTATACAAGGCTCTGTTTTGCAAGAACGTATGTACTTATGACAACAAACTACTCTTAAAATGTAAATACTTAATTGTTCTTTGCTGTGTATAATTTGTAATGTGCAACGTTGTTACTTCTACTAACTTTGTGTAATAAAATAATTTTATAATTGTAATCCTTGTCACTGGAATAATTTAAATAAAAATGACTTGCCACATATTGGATGCCATTTTGTGTCCATGCACAAAAGTATTTTGCTTAGATCGCAAAGTTAACCTTGTTTTCTTTAAGTTGTGGTCCAAATCACTGGATATTATATTACATGAAAGTATGCAGCTTGTAGTGTCTTTGTCTGACTGTGCGCAATATTCAAACGTACAATCTTTAGATAATGAAATTTGAAATGTCACTCATCTGTAAACGTAAAATAGGTAACTTAATTTTGTCTAGTTGTTACCAGACAATTGCAGTTCCTCCATTGTAACACCAGGTGATGACCAGTACAGTGTGAGTGAACAGAGGGAGTATGGTAGTGAGCTGTGTGTGTGTGAGTGAACAGAAGGGGGCAGAGCGGTATCAGGGCTGAGCAGCTTAACACTCCTGTCTGAAGATGAGCTTTTTATCCATGAAAACTGGGCTATGGTTGCAGGTTTGAAAGGGTGTTTGAATTCTTAAAGATTTAACTGCAGGAAAACGTAACATTGGTTCACTTTACATGTGAAAAGCAGGTGTTGTAGATGAGGTATCCATAGTGAGAATACATAAGACAAATCTTTGTATATGAAAGCTGCAGGCTGTAATGAAATATGACGTTCACAGTGTGGTTCTGTCTAGCTCAATGGGTAGTAGAGCAGGACAACATTGAGGTCTGAGGTTGGATTCCATACAAAACTAAAACACACAGGGCTGTAACGCAGTTTGGATGAAAGCATCCACCCATTTATGTTGCTTTCACTGTCACACCTCTATTCTCGGTGAGGGTGTAGACAAATAACTTCAACACTTTCTGAAAGAGTTTTCCCACAACTCAGTCATTTTCACCATCTTAAACAAAGGATAGATGACGGAGCGCACAGGTACAAGGTGCAAGGAGGTTTATTTTCAGAACTGGACAATATAAAGAAAAGAAAAAGGTGCAATCCCAGTTAGCATTGCAAATATAATAAAAGAAATGAACAATCCATTTGCCATAAGAAATCAATATCCAATATATATTTGAAACAAATGATTTTGTCCTAAAAACAATTTTATAAGCAAATGTCTTCAATACTAACCCATAATGTGCTTAACTTTCATGCCAGCAGTCAAAATGGGAGAGTGGGTGTCATTTTTTAATTTATTTTAATGGTGGATGTCTCATTTTGGAACAAAACTCTTCCTATATACTGTATAACATAGCCTGCTGTATATAACAGAGCTGAGGGTTAAAAAAGCAAGTGCCATTTTCTCCCTGCTGCACAACTCTAAACTTAAAAATGACCTCAATTACAAACCTTTTTAATAAACATATTCCATATCTAACCGGGACTGGATTCAAATAGTTATACTACATTTTAAAAAAGGCTCATTCTGAAAACCACAAATGGAAAACCCTTAAGGGTTACAGGGGAAATAAAGGGGTACAGCGTGTACACTGCAGAGTGTACACTGATCCTATCTGGGCAGCATCTGCGTGTAGACACGAGAAGAAACAATAGGCCAGACACGAGTCTTCCAAGTGTTTTCATCCCCAGTACACCAGAGAGCGAGGGAGTGGTGGGAGTGGGGGGCGATGATAGCATTACTCACAATCCATTACCACTCCCTGGAGATGCTCTGCATAGAGAGGAGTGAGAGAGGGGGGGAGAGTGTGAGGTAGAGAGAGCGGTTGCTCTCCAGTGGTTTGGGAGAGTGTGTGTTTGCTGCTGGAGGGCCGTGTAAGGCAATATGAAACTTGATTATTCCTTTTCAATAACTGTCTGCTGAGGATCCCGTGGAGACACGGTGCAGGCTGCCGATTAGTTCGTCAAAATAATAGAAGGTGCTTGAAGAGCTTTGTTAAGATGTCTAACTTGAAGTGCAGATGGTGCCCCGTCTTCATTCTGAAGCAGGCCATATTGATCAATGTTACTATACAGGGGACAGACATTTTTAATCAAGTTTGTTTTTATTTTAAGGGCAGACAATATACAAAGTGCTGGAGTAACAATACTTGAAGATTTAGTTTTTCGACATTAATACAGAGTATGTACATACAGTATTTACACTTAAAGGCATCGCAATGGTTTTTACACTTAAAACATCGGCTTTCCATGTAAAACATCAGCTAACCCCCTCGAAACGTCCCGTCTGGAAGTGGAGAGTTGAATTTAAAACATGAACTGTGGGCCTTTTTCATTTTGTTTTGCACACACGTGTGGCAGTCGCCTCGCCTCCAATCTCTGTTTCAATCCCATCTGTCCCTCTCCTCCTGGAGTTTCAACCACCTTCATCCATCTGTTACCACCACCACCACCATCACCATCACCATCCTGTCCCTTACTGAATTTCAATGCAATGCTTTGATGTCGAAGGTCATCACAATAGCATGTTAAACATTCCTAATTTGTACAAAAGCCACTCAGTACTGTGAATGTGGTTCTTGCAGCCAGGCCACATGTCAAACCATTATGCTTTGGAAGGTTTTGTTTTCTTCTTCTTCACACTTAGTATTTGACAGGAAAACTGACGGCATTCAATGTAAACAATGTAAACACAGTAGCTAACACACCAGGGAACACTTTCACTGCTGATAAAAGCCATTTTGTTCTTGTTTTTGAAAAATATTCATATGATACTTTGGATTTGATACATTTAGAAACAAACAAATAAAGAAGAAGTCAAACGATAGCTTTAGAAAGCTTTGACTGTACAACTTGGATATCTTGTACATTCACGGAAATACACTTTATATAATCCTTTCCATATCAAAGCTTATCCAAATTCAGTGACTATACAAATGACTGCAGTACCCAAACCTGTCAAATTGGGTTTCACACTTTCACACCTCTCTTGTAATCAGTTTCATTTTCTAACTGCCATTCATATCATAAGTGTCTAACTGCTTCTGAGTCATGTGAAATCTAACATAACTCTCTCGACAAACCTCTCGTGATAACGTCGCAGGGACTTCAGCTCAGAGCCAAATCCCTGACAATCCATCATCTTAAATCGCATTCCCAGGAAAGTAAAGCCCATATACTGTTACTCAACACTTATCCATGCATGTCCCTCCCTCAACTTGATCCCACATCAGTTAAACGTTAAAACAGCGTGGTAAACATCTGACAAGTCTCCAGAGAACGACAGGGTAGGGATCCGGGTTGAGCCGGGATGAGGCAAAACTGAAGAGGCATGGTCGCTGCAAAGTGTCCATACTGTCCGTCAAGCATCGTGGCTGGAAAAACAGAAACTGGGAGGTATTCAAAAATAATCTACCTTCCTAGTGGTCCTCATAACGGATAAAAGAAGAACCAAACTTCCAGACTGGAACCGAGGCTAAACCAAGAGGAACCTGTTTAAAATAACTGGACCAGATTAGAGTAACGGAAACGAAGGAGCAAGTTTTAGGTTTCTAATCGCTTACGAACCAAGACCCCAACCTCTCTACCCCTCTCCCCAGCCG
The DNA here is from genome assembly GCA_900302605.1 of Rondeletia loricata. Lineage (NCBI taxonomy): Eukaryota > Metazoa > Chordata > Actinopteri > Beryciformes > Rondeletiidae > Rondeletia > Rondeletia loricata. The sequence continues at coordinate 14,885 of OMLI01023807.1, forward strand.
GTGATCTCCACTCCCTGGTTGCCTTTTGGCCTCTCTAGCCCAGGATATCCAGGTAAACTGGAGGGTTCTTGACCAAGGCCAGCAGGCGGCTGTGGATGTCCTTGATGACCAGCCTCTGTTGGGGCTCCCTCTGCCAGCAGCCCTGCATCAGAAGGTGGACCTCCTTGGGGCAAGTGCGCGGCCTCTCCAGTTCCCGCCCCTGCGTGATGCACTCGATGGCCTGTTGGGGTGCGGGTGGAGGAGAGAGGGTTAGGGAGATTATACATGATCAGTCTGTGTCTGTCTGTGACCCCGTGTGTACCTGCCTAAATCCCCCTGTGCCTCAAATAGGCTTTTCAGTTATGTTTGGGGTGTTTTGGGGCGTAGACCATTGGCTGTGTCGGGGGAGGGAAGTCATAGCAACAACAACAATGGTGGAGAGCAGTAAGAAATGACAGTATAGTGAAGCTAAACATGTAGCAGACCGGACCCGTTCAAAAACACTGTGAACATCGGCCTTCCTTTTTTATTGCAAATTTCCTGCGTTCGCCGTCTGCTTCACCTCAGCCTCAGACCAGAGGCCATTTGAAGCTTTAACAAAGTTGAAGGAAGTCAGTCCAGTTGATAAAGACCTCAACACTCATCATGGCCATGCATTTTTTTAAATCCACTAACAAAATTAATTCATTCATTTCCTTTATTTCACCAGGTAAGTTATTGAGAACACATTCTCTTTTACAACAACAAAACGTCCTCTTTGTATTTAATATTTGACAGAGCGAACTTAAAATCCTTCCGTGTTCAAAGAGACGTTGTGAATCAGCTGATGATGCACCAAGGACAGACATTTACCGATAAACAGATAACAGACTTGTCCATAAGAAGATTGTTTGGCGAAACAACCTTGGTGATTCACAGCTTTACAGATATGTGTCCATTGGCAGAGTAGGAAGCAAAAAAACAAAAACATTGGCGACAAATAAGATCAACTAAAATCTGAATAGCCAAAGGCACAGACACTATTGGCTGTAATGACTGATTGAGTTCACACACCCTTGAATAAATCACTGTCAAGGATGTGTGCGAGGACTTCGCTCTGCGACTGCGACAGCCTCCGCTCTAACAAATGAAGGGTTAGGGACTCAATCTCTCCTCATTGTTAACCCTGACCTGATCCAATGAACAGAAGAGAGCTGTCAGCACTGAGACACTTCATGCCAAAATGACCTTTCAATCAACCTCATAGCTGAACAAAGACAGATAACAACCTCCCAAAATGGCCACCGCCTCAGCATGCACCAGTGTTTTGGGATGATTTATCCCTGCCATTGCTTATTTAGGCAACATGATAATTACGCCTGTCGTTTATTGGCCGAGACGGACTAGGTTAACAAAGTTAAAGCTCATTGGCCCTGGGCAAAGATGAAAGCCAATGAGATTAGAATTGAGTGGATGGGAAAAGTGATCTACCCTCCTCTTGAAAGGAGAGAGGGTATTTGCCCAGTAATAGCACAGTTGTGGTCGAGACAGAGTCCCACTTCTTGGTGCGCGAGCTGAAAGGGCTGGACAGGACTGCCCTTAATTACTATGAACTTATTGATTAGTTCAGGAGAGTATAGAGTACTGAAGTATACTACAACTAGAAGGAAAATGTCCCGTTTCTTATATCTATACATTCTGTGAAAGCATCAAAGAGTTCATTTAAAGTCACACTGAAATGAAAAATTACTTTTCTTTTTATTTTATTGTTTTTTTTATATAAAAATCTCATTACTTTTACTTCGTGGAAAATGGAAAATCTTCAGTCGTTACTTCATCGTGTACCAGGAGGCGTACATAAAAATTCCAACCAATAAAACCATCACAGATTTTTTAACAATCCCGCCCATTCCATCAAATAAACCTGTCTCTCCCTAACTGATCTCCCATTGGTTTACACTTTTGAATGATCCCTCCCCGCATTATGTCCCGCCCCAACATCCTGTTTCAACAGGAAATACATCACATTAAGGAAGCAAGATGCTCTCAAAATGCAGTTTCATTGTGACTTTAACACTTGAGATAGTTTTGAACAGCCCTTGGCTGATCTTGGTTGCTATTGGTTGATCCATGGCAAACCATGACAAAACAGGTAACCTACATCACAGGTAACCAAGATCTGCCAATAGCAGATTGCAATTGCAATAGCATGCTTTTAACCAGGAGATGTCACTCCAACCTGAAAAGTAGTCTTTGTGTTTGGTTTCCCTTTAAGAACGAAATGCTAAACTGCCTCCTAAACAGCAGAGAGCGAGCGCTCCAGCCAGAGGAAGCTGGACTTAATGATGGCTGAACCTTTCACCTCCTCCACCCCCACCACTAAGGAAGAGGAAATTCAACCAGTTGCCTCTCATTGCCATTTGGGGCTGCCAGGGTGCAAAATGGCCTAGTGCAGCTTTAAAATGGTAACCTGGCTCTGCCAGATTGGTTTGTTTCACAAATCCATCTGGGAACGCAAACCTTTGAAAAGGGCAGGCACTTTCAAAAAGCTACTTGTCAGGTGATTGGATGAACCATCTGTCTATCACTGTCTGGGCAGGCTAACTTCAACCAATCAAATCAACAAACCATATGACGTAGTAGGATAACGCGGAAGCGATTGTAAACAAACCACAGATGCTCGGTTAGCATGCTAAATGCTAACGTTACCTCCATGCTAACCGGGCATCTGCGGTTAGAAGCTCCAGCCCGCAGTTAGCTTTAGCCTAATGTTAACGTTACATAAACGTCTATGTTGTCTGTTGTCAGATGTTTATGTAACATAACATACATAACGTTAAACATTTGATCTGATGTTATTGCAGCATCTACGCTGGGCCGGGTCCGGCTTCCGGATTCGGGCCGAGTAAATCAGTTCCCGGTCGCCGGAATAGGGCCGTGGTTGGAATTTAAACGCATGCATTCCAGACATAGAAAGTCAGGGAATTTAACAAATGTATTGATTGAATCTGGAGTATCAGGGAATTTCACGTTTTGGGCCAAGTCTTCAGTGCTAGCTGGGTAGCCTCTGTTTCTGTGGCTGCCGCCATTGCAGAAAGCGCTGTCGTCCAGTGTTGCCAACTCCTCAGTAAGGAAAGTCGCTATTGGCTGTCCTAAAAGTCGCTAGAAGTCGCTAAATGACGTCATCACCT
>OMLI01023839.1:2968-22173 GCA_900302605.1 Rondeletia loricata
GTTAAAAGAGAGAGAGAGAGAGAGAGATTTCATTACTGTCATACTCCACATAGGCAATGTACTTTTGATTGGGGCTAACGTAAATTCGATGTCAAGTCATCTCAGGAATGCAGCAAGGTCTCAAGACAAACATGGTAAAAAAGGATGAAGTTGTGAATTGCATTTCATCAACAACAAAGGAATTGGCCATCACACTGAAATGGTTTGCAAACAACACGGGAAAATGTTAGGAATCAGTTATCTACGAACAGGACATGATTTTCAACTCGACTGCAGGACACATGCTGAAGTCATAAGCATGTGTTAGCTGGAATATATGGATAAATAAACATCATCATTCAAAGATGGGAGTGTTACATCTTACTAATGCGGGATGAGTTTCAGTCAACATGATTTCTCAAAGAAATGTCAGTACAGTATGTGTAGAGCTGGACATGTTCAGCTTGTTTTCCCAGCACTTTACATGTCACTTCAACACATCTTCACCGAGGTAATAATCATATACCCGCGAACACTAGAACTATCCCACAAACCAAATTATTATTTTTATCAGTCAGGAAAAAAAACACGTATGTCACCCAAGGTCATTTTGGAGAGGATGTTGTACTGATATTCAAGGAGATAACCAGTAACTCTTCCAAAACCTCACAGACACTTAATCACTCAATACTGCCACGCTCACTGTTAAGCAAATATGTATGAGAGTTGTTGAGTGAGAAAGCACAGATACAACAGGGCAGGGCAAATAAGGGATGGGTTTGGGTTGCGCCCATGCGGTGCATCACTTGTGGAGATTATACAATACACAGAATAGAGCTCAATTACCGTCACTGTAATAGTGGTAATCTTCTGCGGTAGGCCAAAGGAGGAGGAGGAGGAGGAGGAGGAGGTGAGAGACAAAGATTGCAGAGGTTACTCAGCAAACAAACCTTTGTGTCTGCATGTTGTCGCAGAGATACACCTTCAAATTCAGTTCTTAAGTAAAGAAAGGATGCCTGTCATCTGTAGACTTGACAGAACCTGAATTGTGCAAATGAGTATTAGACAGCATTGCACTTCAGCAGGGTGAAAGCCAGTCTAGATTTATGAAATATTGTATTAGCCAGAGATATAAGAATGAGACGTGTGAGTCCACTTAAAAGAGGACTGACTCTTTTAGCTTCCAGTATATACCTGCCTACCAAAATACAGCAGACCAAATAGTACAATTTGACATACGTTTTGTGAAAAACCTTCCCATACTGTGACTGTGACATAGCAAGCGTCACGTTAGCAACCGAACATCCGATCTTGCAGATATATTTGGAAACATCAAATAGAGAGGAAATCAACAAAATGTGTTGAATCTTAGTCCATGACGTGTCTGACCTGCAAAGCCTCCTGAATGTTTCCATTGTAGTCAATGATCTCAGTGGCTCCTTGGTCTCCTTTCTGCCCGGGGGGCCCCTGCACATGGTCGACATTACGAAACACATTTAAACACATCACAGGTGCTTTCATGTACTACTGTATCTGCTACCTGCTCAACGCAAGGCGCTCTCAGAAATAAACAATTCTCATAAATTCTCCTACACAATACGTGACGGACTGGACCTTGCATGCCTGCTCCAAAACATGGAGAGCGCCTGACTGGGTTTGAACGCTGCCCCCTAGTGCTACTCAATGTGTGGTTCAGTAACTCAGATGCAGCTTATTGCTTGCCAGGTACTGTTCATTTGACCTGACACGTACATAGATATGAAAATGAAAATGTTGTATGTTTACAATCAAAATGTAGCAGCATGAGCTATCATGAAATCATGAAAGTAAGCTGATCTTTCCATGTTGCAGTGAGGTTAGAAGACGTTTGTCTTCTCTAATGTTGATACTTACCCTTGGGCCAATAGATCCCAAGTCTCCTTTATCTCCAGTCTCTCCCTAATGTGAGATGACAAATTAACACTTTTAGGAACTCAAATAATTGACATCACTGCTATTACCATATTACCATATTCTCCTTTGTGGAAATTGATAAATAAAATATCACATCATATCAGATAAGATAAGATTGTACTTTATTGATCCCATCATATCATATCATATCATATCATATCATATCATATCATATCATATCATGTCATGTCATGTCATGTCATGTCATATCATACTATTTTGTATCACACTGACATATAATACAATTTTGGAAATCCCGGATGTTGGATCTTCCCACCAGCACATGAACGCAGCATAATAGTTATGGCAAAAAAATTGAAATCGTCTAATGGTAGAAATCTCAGATCTTGATCACCACCAAAATCTAATCAGCTGATCCTTGGGCCAAGGGCTATCTGTCCACCAGATTTCTGCCAAATCTGTTCAGAACTTTTTGAAATATCTTGCTAACAAATAGACAAACAGACAGGCATGAAAACATAACCTCCTTCCAACTTCACTGGCGGAGGTAATACTACTACGGTACTACTACTACTACTACTACTACTAGTAATAATAATAATAATGATTGCCATGCTTACCTTTGAACCTTTCAGGCCAGGTGTACCAGTCTCTCCTGGTGATCCCTGCCATTAGTGACAAAATATAATCAGCAAAAAGAGTCAGTCAGAGTTTGAAGGACAAAACTCAGTACTTTAGATATACACATACAATTATAATAGCTTTCTTTATGGAGTTCTGTCCATATACTTCGCCACAAATTCAATGCATTTCCAATGCATATTTCACAAAGGAAATATCATCAACTTCTCTTACTCCTCCCTAGAGGGTGGCATGGTAAGCTTCACTAAATTAACCAGCTTTTAATATGCCATAACCGCAGAGTGTTTATTTGAATTCCGTCATTGATAATGGAGGGGTGACTCTTTTGGGGTTTCTAATAGGATGTGAAGCAGCGCTAAGGGTTGTCTTAGTTTAGACTGGCGCTTAAACCACCTGCCAGGTCAGCGCCAGACATAAACAATGGTAAACTCATTTATATTTGGTTTACTTTACTTGACTCTTGGGAGGGCCTTGAACTCATTATTGGCTATAATGGTATAGCCGTTTCTCTTTGTTAACACAACTGAATACTTGATGAATTGAGTGAAACCTTGCTTAGGGAATGCATTCTACTCTATCTTACTCATGACATTGGGATTTTTCAACTTAATTGTGTGCTTAGATTAAGGAGACTCTAGATGGCAGCAAAAAAACAGTGAGCCACATGGGTGAAGGACAGTTGTGAACAATTAATAGGCTCTTAAAACACATGGCTGAAGGATCCAATTTTACTTGGACAAATAGGTATACAAAGAACATGTAAGCACACAAGCACACATGCTCTTAAATTACTGACCTTTGGTCCAACGGGTCCAGTTTCCCCTCGTTCACCCTTGCCTGGTGGCCCATACTCCCCCTTTTCACCCTATAAAGATAACCGACACACTGCTCAATAACAGGCCGTTTCTCTTGCCATTTTACACAAGTAGGTTAGCTAAGTAAGTTAGGTAAGTTACAACTAACTGTTTTTCTACAACCTGAGCATTTATTAAGTGTCCCAAAACTGCTGATCAAGAATCAGTTTCATTTCATAGCTCATTCTGAATAGGAGAGCTGTTGTCAGTGATTGGTGATACACTTTCTGAACACTGGGAATGGACTCACTTCAGGTTCCTTAATGTTATGCAGTTCTGACATGGACATGGACCCTTCTGGCACTGATCAATTCTAATCAGCCTGCTTACTCAATGGGTTTCCATGGTCATTCATAGATATTTATCAGCACAACCTTATATTAGGAATATACCTCCAACAACAATGGGAGACTGGCAGATTGTGACCCTCGACAAGGTCAAAGACTATCTTTAAGAAGACCCCAAAAATATGAATCTGCATTAAGCCTCCCTTCTCCTCGATTTTGAACCTGGCAGGGCAAAATGCAGATCTAATGTTGCACAGCTTATGTTCCATTTCTCTCAAAGTGAATTGACACAGAAAGGCCAATAGAGGGGGGTGTGGTATAATTTAGTTAGAGCCCATACTTCCTATTACTTAGATATAGGCTTTTTTGTAAAACGTCTATAGAATGTCCTGATTTGTTTTCCATGTCTGATGAAGACAGACTTCAGTTTTTGTTTACAGGTAAGGTGTTTCACCTAGCCCAATTTGTGTTAGATGCCTACCAGCAACGTAGGAGGGCGCTTTATGTCTGATCTGTAAGTCCATTAATACAGTCAATACCTAAGGTGCATTATATTTATTCTTTTGTTCTTATTATGATTTTGTTCTTGCTTGTTTGTTTTGTCTATAGTGTCTTGTAAGCCCATGCGGGCTGGACACCTTTTGGTGCATGACACTGAATAATAAATTACTATTACTACTACTACTACTACTACTACTATTACTTCACATTGAACCAAGTGGGACACAATCCTTGTCTAGCAATCTTGGGTCAGTACAGCATCGCCTTTCTTTTTTTTTCTTCAAACGGCTGCTTACTAAAAGTAATTTAGAAGCATAGAATTGGAGAATAAAGTTACAGCGTTTGAAAATGTTACAAACTTGTTCTCTTTGGTATGCCACCATCTACGTACTTCCCTTCACAGTTCTGTAACATGCCCGGTCACTTCAGATGTGTGAACAGAAGTGAAGAAGTGTTGGACCACGTTTTTGCAGTGGCACTAAAAAGTGGCGCCCTAAAGTGCAGAGATACATTATTTTCCTCTAGACCCTGACATTTGATTAGGAAACAGAGATAGGCTATGCCACTGGACAATGGAAGAAAAACCTATCTGGACTATCGTATGTATAGAAAACTGAATAGAATGCTGGAAAAGGACAATGTGAACATTAATTCCAGTGCGTCTGGCTCATCAGTGTTGGCTCCACAGTATGATAAGGTCATGACTGACAGGGAGAGGCAAAGATTAGCTGATTCTCAGCTCTTACAATGGACATTTTGACAAATCGTAGTCTAAATCATCCTGGTAAAGTGATAATAATGGCTCAAGAGACCATAAACCCACAGCGATTCGTGATTTCAATCACTATCACACTGACAGTAACGCGATAAAATTGCCTGTACCAATCTGTCAAAGCTGTTGAAACATCCGTAGTGGCATTCTCAGCAGAGGGTACCTCTCTTGTTGTTATGAACAAGGCTGCTGTAGTCCACTGTGTGCAGATTGTTCGTGATCCATACTATGTGGTAATCGCTAGTCAATGGCCACCCACCTTAGTTCCTGGGAGTCCTGGAAGCCCTGGCTCTCCCTGGGGACCTAGGAATCCAGGCTCACCCTGAAATAATCAACACATATAACGTATTTTTCCAAATGTTTGGTGTATTACTGCCTTCAGCTGATCCTAATGAGTGCCGAACACATATACAAGCTGCATGGGCAAACATATTCAAAAAGACAAGCGTGCACTTACTTTCATACAAACACACACTCAGGCACAAATGCATGCACATATGCACGCACTCACTCACTCACACACACACACACACACACACACACACACACACACACACACACACACACACACACACACACACACACACACACACACACAGACACACAAACGCACACACACACACACACACACACACACACACACACACACAAATAATCAATGCCAGTGGCTTTTTAATGTCGCCCCTCGTTTCACATACATTAATGACTCCCTCTTAGAATGAGCCTTTTCAGATGGAAGCAGGCCCTTGTTAGAAACTCATCAGTGCCAACTGAAGTGTTTCGCTTAAGTGTGTGCAAAGGCCAGGTTCAATGCCACGTATGATGATTTCAAGTCATTTCCACTCATGACATATGAGGAGCGAACTAACAATATAAGGTGTAACGCTGAATTCGATTTACAGGGAGTCAAATGTCAAATGTTCAATTCTAAACTGAAATGACTTTATTGGAATATCTTACGACACCATCTGCAACCACAGTTCCCACCGACACCGGAATGGCAGTGGACACTTGCCTCTCAAACTTTGATTGGATAAACAGGGAAGAATGCAGAGCAGACCAAGGTGCAAGCTGAGCTCAGAACTCAAGAGTGCTACGTTAGCAGAACATTGTTAGATTCCATCACGCGTTCAGGCCTCTTAAGTAAAAACAGGAGTATATAAAATGAAAGGGTTTTTACAAGCATCCAAAAAGGGAAAAACAAAACCAAAACAGCAACAAGCATTATCTCATCATGCCTGTTTGAGCATTCCTTGCATTCACGTGTTACATCTCAAGCCGATGCTCCTGAGGTACATTAAGGTGGTTGCTACTCGTTTAGCATGAAGATGGCTGTGAAATAAGATGTGACTCTAGCGTATTTACCCTCTGTTTGTTTGTTTTCGACAGTAAATGAATTAAACGTATATTTCCAGAACAAAAAAGCCTACTTTGGGAATTCTGAATAAGTAAAATTCAAACATCCTCTCCTTAACAAGCAGTGTTTTGAAACATGTTGTATTGATGAGGCCCTTTTAGGTGGCACTCACAGGAAGTAGGTTGCAGTGTTTGCCAGGGGTGCAGTTACGATCAGCGCTCGCTCCTATTCATTATTTCATAGGCCTCCACTTAAATTTTCTTGTTGACTTCTGGTATGTTCAGCTCAGAAGCACACACTATTTGCCTCGTCAGTCGTTTTTGCTTGAGCTTCTTGCTTAAACGTTTGCTTGCACATTCACAACACTTGAATGTACGGGTACTATTGTACCTCTGGAACATTGCAGTATAGGTATAAATCCCACACAGCAGGAAAAGCAAGATAACAAGCAGCCTTAGTCCTTAATTCGTCATACATGAGGCGTAACTATATGTGCGGGTCAGCTGAGTTTTGGTATGGGCCGGCGGAACGCTGGTATAGCTGGGCTGAAGCGGATGGACAGGGACAAGACTGGGGGAATGATTGGGGATGAAAACAGCGAAGCATTTACCTTTATCCCCGGAAGTCCAGGCATCCCTGGAAGTCCTGGCTCTCCCTACACAGGAAAAGTGTGACATGTTACAGCCAAGCCAAGCTAAGCTGAGTCAAGCCTCAGTCCTAGGCTCTTTAGGGCCTTATGTAGCTCTAGACTCTATTTTCTATTTGTATTTTCTCTATCATCCTACTGTAAGTGTTAGATACTGATGAGTGGCTTGATGTCTACTAGTGTATTCGCTTGTGGTAAGCACCAGCAGAAGGTACTGTACATGCACTTTCATACCAACTCATGCAGCCATGGCTTGATAGGGCAATTAGTGTTTGTTATATTGGACTATGTTCTTTTTAGCAAATCTCAATCACTTATTTCAGTCACTCATCCTTTCACGGGTGGAATCAAGGTTTATTATTACTTCATTGGTTGGGACAGTTGTGTAAGTTCTGGTTTCTTGAGTGAGAATGATCAAATACTTTGGATTAAAGTAGCAAAAGCTGTTTTGGAGAGCTGCTGTGGCTTTAAGGTCATTTGAGTTTGGCAGTGCTAGAAATTGAGAGTCGGTCTTTTTCTCCATTACCAAGGTCAGGTCATCGTCAAGCGGAGAACTTTAGACTCCCATTGCATGAAAGTATGACTACAGTTCAGTCATTTGATTAAACTGTGGAAAAATCACAGGGGTCAAGTCCCTTGTGAGGTTTTCTGAGAGACTTTCAAAACAAAACTTCTGACTCTGGATAATTTAATGCTCTATTAAGACTATTATATTCATGGCATATGAAAATAAATGATTAGCACCACACGAGAATGATCAACTGTAATGGCACTCAGAGGGCTGTACATTTCCACCGTGGCTCATTAAAGCACTGTAAACCTAATGAATAAAAGTCTCTCTTGTGGACTACTACTTCACCAACCCTTACTGAATGTCATCCAATGGTAATATTTAACGGGGATCAACAACTCATTTCATGATGGCCAAACGTAATGAGGAATAAAAATTTTAAGTGTGTCAGCGCAAACAGAGTGGCTGTGAAATGAGAGCGATAAGATGAAACCGTTAAAGATCAGTCAGGCCGTGAGTCCGTCTGCCTGCCTGGAACCCTTTTCCCCAAAGAGAGAAGAGACTGGGGAGATTAATGGGGTGCGGCACTTGGGATTAAAACGTGTAATTAGATGGGGTACTGGTGCCGTCTTGACAGCAGCCTGGTCAGGGGACAACTAAGAGCTTTTATGCCACATGTAAAAAGCTCTTCTTCTGCCACATGCTTGTTTTTCATGGAATAAGTTGCACTTTTCTTGTCAGCAACTATCTTCAACAAGCATTTCCTTGATCTTCTGCGTTGACTTCAAAAGTGTGTCAAACAGTAGCATACAAAATTGGTTGTGTGTGTGTGTGTGTGGGGGGGGGGGGGTGTCATGCTAACAAGCAATGCTTAAACACCAAAAACATGTGCATGGAATGAATTGGTGGTATTAAAGAGTGTGACAAGTGCAGGTCTCAATAAAACTTGAGCAAAAACATCCAGAAGATTTAGTGTTTCCAGAGGTGTTAGTATGATGCCAGGGCTCAAATCAAGTGTCAAGCCAAAGTAAATGTAAAACAAGTCTGAGCACTGTGATGCACTGAACTTCAATCTGAAGTGTCAGGGAACCTCCCGTGGACTATGGAGTCCCATGGAGTCCTCATTACACTTTAAACAGACTTTCTACCGATTTCTGGTTTTTATATTGTGAGCCTGATGCAAGACAGACCATAGCTTCACCTTGTACCCTGAAATGTGTTCATACCTGTGTAACACAGTAGCAATATTGCATTCACAGTGATGCAAATAAAGAAATATGTTCGAAGAGTGGAAGATTTTATTCCCCTCCTCACTAATATCAAAACAGAAACCCTTATAAAAACAATATAGCAACGAAATTATTATGGCTGTGGTATAACCCGTTTAAAAACGTTATTACTGCAGTAGTTACTGTCATTTCTACTAATGCACTACTACTGCCATTACTGCTACTACTATTTCTACGACTAATGTCTATATCAAGGAGCCACTGGTAGTAGAAAGCAATGATTACCTTTTGTCCACTTCGTCCAGGCTCTCCAGGTTCACCCTGCAATACAGGCAAAGAGTTTACCTCTCCACTGCTTCGCTTCTCATCAGTAACAAGGAACAGAAATGAAGAATCATGCTGATGCCAGCGACCAGTTTCAATATTAGCTCTCACCTTGATGCCTGCCGCAGTGGAGCCCGCATCTCCCTGAGAGAGAAAAGAAAGACATCCTAAAATCACTTTGGAGAGGTGGAAAATGTCACACCAGGAACAAACAGTACTGCGCAGTTACAGTTAAAAAAAATGAAAATGCTAAATTTTTATGTAACAATGCAGAACATAATACTGTGACTGCAGACTGAGATGTAGGAAGAAAACTGGACAAAAATATCCAATGAGAAAGGAGATGGCCTTCGATTCTAAGCAATGTTCCTCCTCACAAAACCTTGAGACAGCACATCGTGTAACTACGGGCGAACCTTGAGAGTGCAGCCTTATACACACAATGGATGACATCGGGGGTGAAACCTACAACCATACAAATCCACAACAGCACAGGAGGAAAGGAGCTCCAAAAATATAGCAAGGCGAGCTAAAACCATTCAAATCCATTTTGCACCATTGCGTCTCCTCAGATAGGGTATTGCACTGAGGAGATAGGGCTACTTACAGTATATCACAGTTTTCCAACAAAGTCTGACATCCAGAACCCAGGACTTCTCTATGAACTGTATTACTACTGCAGTGTACAGTAAAAACAGACATAAAACGAGGGGCCAATAAGCATAATTATGGGCGGTTGGTGGGAAAAGGGACTGGGGAGAAAGAGACTGGGTCTTGAGGTCTGGTGCGGATTCTGTGGTTACACGACACATACGCCTCGCGCTCAGAAGTTGCAGAAGGAATGCCTCCCACCCTCAGCCTTTTTATGGGAGTCATTACGATGCATAGCACACAAGGCATGTTTAATTGCAGCATTTTTGCAGACAATAAACTGCGTTACTGTTTACAGCCGGGCTTTGTTGCACGCTCAAGTGCGCCGCCAACCCGCTCTTAACGCTTATCATTCCCGTTTTTATATGGACGTTTTCACAAGTTAGCGCTAGCTTGTTACATATTTAATTGAGGGTACAGAAGATCTGAGGGGATGCACATTTATAGTAAGGCTTGGTTACAGTTCCTCGGTCCACAAAACCAGGTTCCTACGTGTTACAGAGGAGCGGAAGGCTTTTAAGTGATTTCATCGTTAGAACCATTATGCAAAGTAAGAACATATTTGTCGACCGCTTGAGAAACAACCTTGGATATTATCTTGCGGTCGACCCAGGAATTGTGATAAAACAGGAAACTACATACAGGCCCCCATTATGACTTTCCTTTGTCTTGATAGAATAATGCCTTGTTTTAACAACGCAAACATCAAAGTCAGAGCTGGTGTACACCTGTTGCTGTCTGGCAGGGATGTAACAATGCCTCACATCTGCACTTAATTAGGTCTGGGGGGAAATAACTAAAAACCTACAACAGATCTCATCTTGTTAAACTCATACTCAAGCTGTGGAATAGATAAACCTGACTGATTTAAGCATAATTAACTTTCGTCCCCATTATTAATCTAGACAGGATTAAGGAGCTAACATTGTGGAAATTAAAATCTATATCATGGTTTGCTAAAATGAAGTATTAAAGATAGTCGTTTGTTGCCTACAGTGTGTCAGATTCTTTGGTATGTTAATTCAGAACCATAAAAATTCTCAAGTGACAAACGTATCAGGAATAACACCAGGAATAATGATTTTTAAGTATTTGCAGCCTGTTGCATTGCCATCAATGGAAAATATCTGTCAGAGGATGCTACACAATCAACACTTCACTCCCCTGCTGCTAAATACACCAGTGACATCATCTGTCACAGCTGCAACGCAAGTGGCACCAAGCCCAAGAACCGAGTGAGGGGTTCGCACTACTTAATCAATTCCAAGTGAAGGACTATGCAAGCGATTGAGATGGAAAAAGTGGTTGAGTTGGGAGGTGAGTTGAGGCGCGGCACAGAGTGCTGAAGTGTCCCAATTGGGCCAATTACCACGGTCAGGCTACAGCCTGTGATTTAACCTCAGAGCACAGCAGGAAGGGGTACTGTCACTACAGCAACACTTCTTTATGGGCACCCATAATTGTCGCTGACTGTGTCAAACACTGTATATTGGCACTTAAAGATAATAGCATGAAGATCCCATAATGTATGTCTGGTAATTCAGGCCATTTTCCAGCTGTGTTGCCTGGTAAGGGCGGCTGAGCTGGAAAGAGTTAATCAGTAAGCAATGAAGCCTAGACAAAAAATGAGTGCAAGTCGTTCTCCATATTATTATGGTCATTAGCAAAGCTGACCAAATTCATGCCTTGGTTGAATGTTGACCTCAGCCACTGTCTAATGACGGAGTTAGAGTATGTGTGAGGCGACACAGATTCTGATTGGCTCCTAGGCCAGCGAGAGGCCCTGCCAGAAGCTGAAACGTGGCCAGTTCACAAGGGGCCGGATTGGACCTCAGGACTCAAGAACTTTTACCAACCACTGTGCCACACTGGCCAGCGCCAAGCTCTCACAGCCTGGAACTTCCCGAAACCAACTGAAGCGTTTACTTGTTTTCATTTTTTCAAGCCCACAAGACATTTCCCCACCTCTGAGGTTTTCTCAACAAGACTAGTCACAGCCAATTTGACACGGCGTTAGATATTTAGGCAAATTACACCAAAAATAATTGTTTTGGAGGTAAAGCCATGCATTTTAACTGTGGGCAAGTCCAGAGATGGATATGCAAAGGCTGTTGGAAAGGTTGTTCTTCCCAGTTGGTGATGGCTTATCAAAGTGACACATCGAGCAACATGTTATATAAATGTACACGGTAAATCCATATAAAATCCAATTAAAGAAGGTTGCTCTAGTTGGTCTCTCACCTAAGGTATCAGACTTTATGTTTTTGGAGTGACTGGGAGAGGACTTATGATTGTATGTGTTATGTATGTGTGTGTCCTGTCATTTAGTCTCTTTCACACTCCACAGATCCCCCTGTCAAAACAATCTCCCTTTGTATCATGCAAAGCCCAGTCTGATTGCTTGCATTGCCATGTCTCTCTCTCTCTCCCTGTAGACTCCACCACACTCCCTGAGGTCTGTCTGCTTACCATACTGGAGCTTTCACTACCTCACCTCTCACCCCCGATTACCACATGTTCCCCATGGTGTCTGTGCTGTGTATTGTTAACCTTGGCATCTTCAGCATGGAAGATGAAAGATGCCCTCGCCATCCCTCCACCCCTCTCCTCTGGTGGTTCCCTCTCCTCTCAGTGAAACAATAGACCACTGACATGCATATTGGGAAGAGTAATCGATCAGATCCCAAACTCTATTGTCCAAATGATGACAGGAGCTTCAGTTTGCGGGATGGCATGCTACACCCAGCACCTTTCTCTTCTAAATGATGCACAATCACTTTGAAGACAATCTACGGTTATTCAGCCACCCAGTACATACTGTAGCCTAATACAGCAGTGTGTGTGTGTGTGTGTGTGTGTGCGTGTGGGAGACACTTTCTTCACTGCACTGAATAATCAATCAATCTTTTGTGCGTCTGACGAGTGAGTAGATATGTATTCAGGTAGGCTACTGAGTTATGTCCCAACCATATGTTCACCATTGTGCTCTATGGAAATAAATTCTCATTTTTACATCCTGACACTGAAAATCTGGGATGATAAAGTAATCCTATCCATACCAGTGACACAATCCTTGATCATTAATGTGATGTCTCCTATTTCTAATTCTTTACAGTACTTTCTGTCTCTTTTTATTAGGAGATAAACTAGAATGCAATTGGAGAATGAATGGCAGGTGACTTGCTACAGAAGTTTGGTACTCAATTCAATTTTTTTTTACCCCTGCAGCGAAACTCCAACTTCTCTCTTTTACTGCACTAAGGTAGACCAGATCAAAGTACTGCTGGAGCTGCGAGGTTTTATCGCCCTCCACTTTCTTTTTGTTCACTTATTTTCCACAGATGATATCCTGCATCTGTTTCCTTCGAACAGTGTCTTTCTTGGCAGCAGCGTTCAGCAGTCTTTTAAAACCCGAGTGCCTATAAAGTGAGAAGTTATCAAAGTTGTTCTCCACTGAAAAGCAATAAATTGGCGGTGACAGTTTGAGTACGCTCCTTCTCTACTGCCAGTCTATCAATAATATTTTGGTTTTTCTTTCTCCTAACTCTGTCTTCCTACCATTAATTCAAATTTAAATAAATAACTATGTTTTCTGAATTGTTTTACAAGATGTTTAAGAGGGTTAAGAGAAAGGGGATGTTAAAAGTTTTATGCTCAGGACCCAAATTTTGTCATGTGGTCACCCAAAAGAAATAAGCCTGTGACCTATTTTCAGCCCCGACCCATATTTAAAAAAATGCTGCTTTAAGGAAATCATAACAATGAAGGCAGCATGATCCACATGATGTCAATGTACTAAGACAAAAACAAAAAACAGTCTCTCAAAAACAAAAGCTTTTGGGCAATAATCTGAATCTATGACTCTATGTGTCCAGCAAAGCTCTACCATGCCTTTTGTTGGAATGGATCTCAACTTGACAAGCTGTCTCGATGATAAATGGTCCCAAATGAATGCAGGAGCCATCCAACCAGGAAATGTAGCGCCAACGTAGCACAGCTATTAAGTCCACATTAAGCGCAGAGGACGCATCAAGTGCCAGGATGATTGCAGTTGCCTAGCCTTGACTACAGCTGATGGCACTTTACCACAGCTACTTCTGCTGCTGCCGCTCTCCACAGATCCCCTCTCACATGGCTAACATTAACTTTTTTTTATGCTTTCTGGCCAGAGCCAGATTCTCTCTCCTGCTGTCTTGAGTAGGCTCCAAGACATAAACAAAGAGAACAGAAGGTACAGAAGTTGAATTTACATACCTTCTCCCCCACGTCACCTTTCGGTCCATCTTCACCCATATCGCCCTGTGATCAAATCACACGGAGGAAATCGTATTCAGTCTTTTGATGGGGAAGAATATGTATTGCTGAAACAGTGAGTTGAAAATAGAAGTAACCCCCAAAGAAACGGAGGATAAAAGGGTGCGCCAGATTGTTGTAACTGACATACAGCCGAATTTTGACAAATGTTCTGCTATCTTCGTGCTTCACTGCCCTCTAAAACTGTTTAATGGATGCTTTGAGGAGTGTCCAGTACATTGCAGCCGCAAAGATGATGTGCCATTACATGTTGCATTTACCTTGGTCACCAGCTGATTCCTCACACATGGTTCAAATATGGCTACAGAGGGCTTTCAGGTGACGTAACGCACCCTCTGGGGGCCATAGCGGAGATCCTCAGCTCTTGGCAACAAACGGCTGTGAAAGGCTGATTGTGTTTCTAAACTGTTCTTCTAATGTTGTCTTGGAGAGAACAAACTTCTCATGAAAGCAAACACAAAAAAGCATCTTTACAGTTTGAGATGGGCTGCTTTCTCTACGTCGCACGTGCGATTAATTAAGACGCACAGTTGTTAATTTTCCCAACTGTTTCAGTCGGCTCTGTGCTATCGACTGTTGTGCTATTTGGACATGACGCGTTGTTCTCGCAATTAATCTTGAGGCTTCCCGTTCGTTCTCATCAGCCATGACCATCCGATGCATCCTCGTTTGGCAAGTAAACTTCTGGGACCTTTATCCATCCTCCGTTCTCGCGTTCTTTTTGAATTGTACTTCGGCCATCATGTCATGGGGGACACAAGAACACACTAGAACGCGTACTGAGAAAGGCCAATCTGGTCAGCTAACCATCAACACATCTGATCTGTGCACTAGCTAACATATCTATTAGAAGCTAGCATTGGTAGTGTCAAAGAGTTGCATGTTAACATAAACATTGGTTGCTTTGCTAATTTGCCTGCTGGCTAGTTAGCTAGCTAACAAAGCCAAAAACCAACAGTTTGTTCAGGTTAACTGAGCTGACTCTTAAGCTACAACTCATAGCGCTTTGGAGTAGAGACTAGGACTAGAGACAAGACAGTTTCACAGTGACACAAATTTGAAAACAAATATAGCTTGTCAGACACTTTTACTTATAATTTTACTTAATGCACCCACACCACAACAATCTTCTCCAGGTATCTCTCTCGGTTGGTATTTAGCCATTTGCTCAGAGCCAATTCTCCACTGGACCTCCATGATGGTGCCAGCCTTGGTTGTTAGATGATTTGTGATGCAACTGCAAAGCCTTTAACAAAGTGAATCACGTGTGCTAATGATGGGGAATAACACAAGTCCCTAACTTGAAGAAAACTCAGAACCACAACTGAGAACAACTGTCTCAGGGCCCGTTTTGTGATTGGTGCCAGTGAAGTATACTGAGTCATCCCTTCCCTCTCCAGCCTCCTTCGCTCTCTGGACTTTAGTTTAGTTTAGTTTATTACATTTATTTGTCAGGGACCATATACAAAAACATGAATCTCACACAAGGAGAAGAGATGCATTGTACCAGATTTAGCTACTAGCTAATTTCCATCTGCAGTCCCTGGGCAGGTCAACACAAACACTAATACAATTAATACAAATGCAGGTTCAAAATACAATAAATGCATTCATCATTATACCCAACAATTCATCGCTGAAGGGAGTCCCCATTGAAAAACAATTGGTTGGCAAGTTGGAGTTGAGAAATAAGGCAGATTTCAAGATTTTTTTGGGGGTGCTAACATCCACAAACAGTAGAGCTGCCATTATTTTATAATGAAGGCTGTAAACAAAATGTCTTTAGTAAGTACATGGTGGGATATCGGGCTGATGCTAAACATAATGTTGGTGATCTGAATTAAGGCTTTACCTTTTCACCTCGCTCTCCCATTTCACCCTGTTGGGAAAGAAAGCAGAGCATTAAACATACAAACACTTGCAGAGTGTTGGGTTAGGTTGGGGCATTATTGCAGCCAGTTAGGGTCAGATTATATCTGGGGTTAAATTCATGTTAGATTATAGAAATGCTCTCATATTTCAGCTGCTCTTTCCCCAGACAGACCCTCAGTGTAAACCGTTTGAGATATTGCTCTGTGCTTTAAAATAAACCTGCACAGCCATTACAACTAGTTGTTAATACAAACAGGCAATAATACCAATTACAATTACAACAATATTTTACCATGATGCCACTATAAAGTGATGGTACCCCAGGCCAATATAATTGCATTTGTTTAAGCTTGTATGTAGCGACCATTATCACAGTTAATTGAAATTTTGTCTCAGATGTCGGTTATGAAGGTGACAGGGCTTTATTGATATTGTGGACACAATACGAGTCATGCGGAACATCATTTTTGTGAATTGATTTAGAAATGCAAAATATGTTTACCAATAAAAATGCAAAGAAATAAAAAGAAAAGAAAAACAAGCTAGCATGATGAACAGATGGCAAAAGGTGGCCACAAGTTCAAAAGGCAAGGATGTCTCCTTGATAACAAAGGGAGGAAAAAAACACACGGCTCAAAATAAAAACCAATATATCATGACTGCCATGAATTTAGAGGTATAAGAGCGCGCAGAATACGTGCGTAACAAACCTTGGCTCCAGGGACACCGTCCAGTCCTGGGATGCCAACATCCCCCTATGGACAGCATGACACATACACACAGTGGCTTTATTCAGTGTGTTGTGCAAGCCATGTGAACATTCATCTAAGGTCAGGAGGCACAAAAAGCTTACGGTTTTCTTCCCAGATATAGATAACCTTAACCTTAAGCTCATGTTATAAAATTTGCCTCACAGGACAGGTGGAATGCATTTACAGGATAGTTGACGACGGAGCCATAGATAGATATTAATGGCGGATGGACAATATACTTTAATATATGGCACGGAATTGACCTGTAACGACCCTCCACATGTTTATGTACAGTATAGAATGAACGAATCGATAAATTGCCTAAGGTTCAAATGATACAGTAAGGTATCAAATCTGACAAACAAATCTGTAATTTGAGAGGATAAACTTTGAGAGTGTACAAGTTGATTTATATGCTTTATGATCTCTGGTTCGGTTCCATACGTGTGTAAAGGAGGACAGCCAAGTCCATCTGAATGACCGCCAGTTCAGTGTTAGTGTCAGTCTGCATCCATGTCCTCTTAGGGCAGAGCGGGTCTAACTGAGAAACCAACCTCAGGCCATCTGTTGCAAACAACAACTAACCTTCTGACCTTTGCAAACCTACCACATCATTAACCTTTTTAGAAAAGTAGCTACTATTCCTCAACCCAGACAGACAACTTTAACAGCATGACAGAGATGAATGTACCCGGCATGAAAAATTAGGCAATCTTATTATTTGGATTAAAATGCGTTTCAATGTGGAATGTCATTTTATGACTGTCCAATACTGGTCATGTGTGGAAAACTGGGTTGTATACTTTATTTTATTTCTTTCATATTGTCTTTATTTTCCTTTACTAGTCTCTCTCTTTCATATTTGTGCACAAAATTCTTTGAAGTGATGTTTTATGATATTTGTTTTGCATGAAACATAGCGGAAGTATCAGTCTGTGTGTTACAAATCAGTGTATCCCAAGCTACACACGAGTGAAACTCATTATAAATCCTGGAATCCTGTATCATCTATCAGCTCACATATGGAAGTCATCGACATAATGATGATGATCTATTGCCATAATGATGATGGAATCTGATTACAAACTATCTGGCTGATAAGGTTTGCATTAGTGGTCATCCCCTTTTAGTGGATATCTATGTCAGATCAATATGACGTCTGCCAGTCAACCTGCCACTGCTGGCAGAGGGGCCTTACGAACCAACTGCTTCAGAGTTCAACTTTCTGCATGAGTGACACTTACATACCATAACCGATTCTGTTTTACAACAGCATTGCACAGCATTGGAGTTCTATTTCATGGGTGCTGGCAGACTCCAGTCCCAACACAAGTATGGAATTAGGCCTTCAGCTTTAGCTGTCTCCAAAGTGAGTATGGCTTTCACTCCGAAATGAAACTTCTTTACTCTGGTTCCCATTACAGCCATGCGTGCCTCTCCTCTCATTTTATAAATGCATGTTTAAGATTAGAAAGATGGCGCCTCTCAAATTGTCTCCCCATTCTTTCACTTCACTTATACCATCTTTGTTCTGGAGTAAATATGGTTTTTCGTTTTTCCTGTTGTGAAATACCTGCACTGTGTCGTCTTTATTTGGTTTGAGAATGAAATACAGACAGAAACCGAGTGTGAGCTGATTCACAGACCGCTCAAACGTTACTTTGTGGTTACGGCTTGAAGATGCAGCCCAAGGGATTTCTCCTAAATAGGATAGTGGTTTGAAATTGTCAGGATCCGTGGCAGCACTCTTCTAATAAGAATACTGCAACAGATGGCCAAAAAGACTAATGAAAACACTAAGAGGCATATTAAAGTGACTCCTTTGAAGATAAAATGCTTTCAGGTGTGGATGGAAGTTTGCTTTTTGAGCTATTTTGAATATGGTATTTTGGGAGGAAAGATGTACTGTGTTGTGTCCAGGCTAAATACAGAGGGGCTGCTCAATGTCACTAAAACTAGGACAGTTACCTCACCTCATTTTTTGCATCATCATCATCATCATCATCATCATCATCCAACTGCTTTGGTGAAAACCTAGTGAGTGAGCACTAGTCTGAACAACCAGTAGAACAGCCAGATGGGAGGATTATACACATCTGGACCACAATCATCAACTGTACTGTGTGCATCATGTGTAAGTGACTGTTTTTATGAATGGCCTCACCTTCAGTCCATCAGCACCTGGGACGCCTGGAGGGCCAAGTGAACCCTGTGAAATAAACACAAAGGCCTTTAGGTGACATGACGTTCAACACAAAACGCAATCACACTGTGTTTGTCTTGCAAAGAAAGCAGGGGCGACTGCAGAGTTATGGTTAGTTTGTTATGATTGTGTTTTCAAGTGATGAATGTAATTGTAGGTCGAGGTGACTTTACATAATTGCCTTCCAAAAGAATGAATGATATTGAATTGTTTGTGACGCACATCTCGCCAGGTCTCCGTTAAATGCCACGACAATGCACTTTGTCTTCCTACCTGCCTGATAAATGGCTAAAGCACCACCTTAAATGTAACTTAATGTTACCATGGCCACATTTGTAGATATACTGTATGCGAGTCATATCAAGTCAGAGCTGAGTGGAAGAACAGTTCATAAGCA
>OMLI01023845.1:0-17103 GCA_900302605.1 Rondeletia loricata
TGAGCGTCATACATTTCATTTCCTGCATTCTGGTGGATTTTTAGGCACCCATTTTCCCTTTTACTGCATCAATTTATTGTGGAAATGTTTCATTTATGTAAAGGAAAAACAACATTCAGATTGACTTTTTAGGGGACATGTGTTTTTGAGTGTTTGTTTACAAATCGCAATTTTTAAATGTTGGTTATATCTCAAAAACGGAAGGTCAGATCGATTCGGGGATGGTTGCAAACGATTTCTCGTGCAATTTTACCCTTAGAAAAGTTGGGTTTAAGGACTTTTTGGATGATTTTTGAGACAAATCAATCAACTTACATCATCAGCAGGAAGAGGCTCCAGGCCACAGTAGCCAGCCAGGCGCGACTGCGGGAGACGTGAGGAAAGGTTGCGAAACGACTGGCACGGCGAAAATGGTATGGTCCAGTGCAGGGGTGTAGGAATTTTTTGAAAACAAAATTTTTTTGGGGGGGACAAATTCACCTCTTATAAATATTGGGGGGGACTAGTCCCCCCTGACCCCCCCTAAACCTACGCCCATGGTGTGAGACTTTTTATCTGACCAGTGGCCAACTTTCAAAGGGAGACAATAGCTTTCTGCTGCGGAAGATGAGTAAGCGGATTCATCCACTGATTACCTTGAACGTCTGATCTGTCAAGGGAGAAAGGCTTTGATTGATTGATTTTATTTGACATTAAGTTAAAATACATGGAGTAGCAGGGTACGGACATGCATCTCAAAGAAACATCAAGGATATACACAATAAAGTCAAGACTTATTTCCATTGTGGTCCTTGGTCTCAGACAGATAGACAATACAACCATAGAAAACAGACAGCAAGCTTTCGACATTTCATATCAATGCTCTTTTCCTACCACAGTTTACATCTGCTGAGAGTCCAGCTCAGCCTACAATATAACTACTACTAATAATGATAAGGTTTTTTGTTTGATTTGAATAGCACTTTTTTGAAATTGCGATATAAATAATACTAATAAAACATTATTATTATTATTATTATTATTATTATGCTTTTATTTTTATTGATTTGTTTTTATTAGTATATTGATTTTAAAAAATGAATGCTCAAAACAGGAACAAGGAACAAAAACAAATCAAATCAAAAACAGTATTTAGCACAGGTGACACACAACAACAACATTAAAACAATACTGAACAAGTAGAGGAACACAGAATGAATGCATTAAAACAACATTTTGAAACCACCCCTCATGGGCAAGCGGGTGGGAGCGACACAAACATTGGGGGAAACGTAAAATAAGACCACATCTTGGATTCGAAACGCTTACAGTCACTGAATTAAACCAAATGGTTATCTCTTGCTCCGCTATTAAATCTGGATGACGTTTCTCCAGATAGTGACAATATTATGAAAGGAATAATTTCATCCACATGAATAATTAAAAAAGAAAGTTCTCAAAAAAGATTTCTGCCCCTTCTCTCCTAATCCCACAAAATCTGAATTATAAATCAGAGAGGCTGTCACACTGTGATCTCTATCATTATTCTGAAATATCATTAGGCTGATGATACTACCATTAAATATAAACGCTACTTTCAGACAATTAACCAAACTATAGATTAAGACACTGATCTTAAAGTCAAACTGAAAGTGAAACAAATAAAAAACAAATAAAAAATACAAAAAATAAAATAAAACCCTGCATGTTGCTGTGTCTCTGCACCAATGTCCGCAAAACAAATTCCTGCACATATTTTGTGAATAAACTGATTATGTAGCTTTTAGCATTATGATCACCCTTCTTTAATTAAAACATGATCTGACACCAGAGGTATACGAAGCATTTAATTACTGTAAAACACAATGCGATTATCAAAATAAAAGTCGAGATCAATTAAGAACTGAGGTGAAAAACAAAATTTACCTGGGAAATCGTTCTGGGGTTAGAAGTTCTGCACAGCACGCGTCTCATCACAACTAGAAACAAAATCTCTTTATTCGCCACGTAAAATAAATGTACAGTCTTGGTGACATTGGTGACGAGAGATATACTGCAACAAACAGAGTTCCACGGTACAAATGAACACACATGCTACAAGGACAAGATCTCATGTTGCAGGCTTGTATCCAAGTCACATGTACAGACCTGGGTCAAAAATAATAATTGCAAATAATGGTTGATGTTTGTTTTAAACCACTTGACGTACCTGATTCTGTGACTGAATGCTTTTTAAAGCTTTCTCAGGCATTGTTGTCATTTCTTTCTCGACCACATGGCTCCATATCCAGGAGAAACGGATCATATATCATCGTTTACACAATATGTCAGATGGAATTTGACGTCATCACGAGACGCCAGCCCTTTCGCAGAACTAACAATAGATAGGGGGGTTGTGCTTTTTCTTTCGCTCTTAAGATCTACTTCTCTGCTGTCTTATAGTATTGTTCCCAATACAACATTACTTCTTGGGAACAGAACATTCTGTTTGTGTGTCCTCAACGCAGGATGTGTGTCCTTGGTACAGTGGAGACTGCAATAAGCTGGGCTTGGACATTGGACACAAAACAGCTTATAATTTCATAAACAAATCATTGTCAGTGTTCCATCAAGTAAAAGAGGAGAAAGACGTTCTGTGCTATTTTAAGGTTGGCGAAAGGGGGCGAAAGAGAGAGATGGTGGGGTGAAAGAGAGAAGGGTAGACAGAGAGAACGGGGAGAGGGAGGAGGCGGGAGAGAGAAAGAGGTATAGATGGGGAAAGCAATGGAGAGAGAGAGAGGGAGGGAGGGATAGACAGGGAGTGAATGAATGTGAGTGGTAGTGCTCGCGCCGATAATTTTCCTGCACTTTTGGGAACGAGTGAATGGATTTCTCATAAGGTGGTCAGTCGAGACGGTTCGAAAGTTGCCCTGCCAGTGATGCGGAGTGTCACTTCCCACCAGGGGATATGGAGCGACAGCCTCCTGGCCCGTAATGGGCTCCAGGACTGGTGATTAAACAAGTTGCAATGCCCTGGGACTCTGTAATGGCCAAGCCTTTTGATCTGAGGAGAGAAGGATTGATGAAGATTCATGGCGATGGAAGCTGGCAAGCGCTAGGTTTTTGTCATTAACACCAGTTGCAATTAAATCAATTTCATGGGCGCTCTGACAGAGTTACAGCCTCAGGTGATTTATCTGCTGGATCCTGCCGGTATTTGGATATGTCTCTTCGTGTTCATACTAAAGCCATTATTCATTATGTGGCTATTCATCTGGTTTCTCCTAATATTTAAGCGAAGGCTGTGGTTTGTAATGGGGTATTCACTTTGTTTTTAGGGTGTCAAACATGTATCTTTGTGTCATGGCAGCTTGTGACCCATACCTTCAAATACAGTACATATCCATCCAATAACTGAGTTAAATCAGAGAGTGCCTTGAAGGCTTTTTATTTTCAGTGTAACCATGTTGTTTTTCGTGTGTGTGTCCTTTTTAACTGCAGAATATAACATTTCCTTCTAATAAACTAATGCTGAACACTAATCAGAAGCACTGTGCCCAGTGCTACCTCACAAATCGGCAGCTATTACCTCCCACATCACCTCCTTCAGCGTGTTCAAACGCTACAACAGGGCCGATACTAAGAGCATAGCTACACTGAACTGTGAAGGCACTTCAGGTTACCGCTAAAAACGCCTATCCTCAGAGCACTTTCTCCTCTGTGACGAGTGAGGTTAGCGTCACTGGCCTGACTCACTTGCACTGACAAGAGTGCACAACCTGATCAGTATTCTCCAATGAGAGGCCTGACTCCTCCGCAGAACACAGCATGCTGTCTTCCACTTAAATGGGCTTAGAACGCTTAGCTAGAGCCACCAGGTGGAGGCTGAACACACAACCATAGCAACCAAAACAAGTCTCCCCTGTTATCAATGCACTATGAGCGATCACTTCCAATGTATCTGTGCCACGTCTTTCAAAATCGCTCATGTGCTACATACAGAGGATTAAGAAGCTGTTTGAAAATAATTACTATTGTGATTTTTGGAGGCGCATGCCCAGAAATGGGAATCCATGAAATGTTAGATTCTTGAATATGTACTCAAATGCTGGATTTATGCAGAATGCATTGCCAATGTTGCATAATGCATTGCGCCCGCCTAGTTTAAGAAATGCAAATCACCTGAAGTTGATGGAATCCATTCACAGGCATGGCAATAACATATTTGTGATTCTTCAAACATTATTGATGCAGTGGAAGTCAGAGAGAGAGAGAGAGAGAGAGAGAGAGAGAGAGAGAGAGAGGGAGGGAAATAAAAAGAGGGATAGAGAGAGAACATGAAAGAGTGAAAGGAGACGGAGTATAAAGTCTACCTTCTTGAATATGACACCAGCTGTTACTTGGCTTTCTCTCTCGCCGTTATTAAACAAGGGATGAAATATATTGTGTACTGACACTTTAAAATGAGGTCAAAGGTCCCATTTTGCAGGCTACTATTCCATTCATGCAGTTTACCATTCTGATGTCTTTTAAAATAATGTATTTTTGGTAACACAATGTCCAATCATACAAAACAAACATAATCATCATCCTGCACTGGTTGGTCATTAATGTCTTTAAAGCCCCAATCCATAAATCCAGTTTGGCACCCATGATGAAACACTGTAACCCCACTTTGTTTAGTACTGGATTTAATTTTTTTTTTTTTTTTTTTTGCAAATTTCTTTTGTGAGCTCTCAGAAAGTGACATTATTAAGGTGATATTATGTGTCAACTAAACATGGGGTTTACTTGTATTATTGGGCCATAAAAAATAAATTTTTGCAGTTGTATGTCGAACTGCATCAATGCCTAGTCAGTACAGAATATAGGAGATGTAGCCTCCCTCCTTCACGCGATTATTCAGGGTGCAGAATGATCCCTGACACAAAGAGGTAAGCTGGCAAATAAATGCAACACACCCTCTCCCTCACACAGTAAAGTTTATGACATCAAAATTGTCTTCAAAATACTGGTACTATTGAATTTTGTGCTTATTTGAATAACGTCAGACCCACATGGTTCATTGGTGTGCTGTGAGATATATAAATCAAAGTGGCATTGCCTTCCACTGTTCCGCTGGTCCCATTTAATTTGAAACCGTCAGACATCCTCATCGATCAGAAGCCATAATCCATCACAGGCTATTTGGCATTGTCCACTTTCTGCAGGGAGCACAGTAGCTCACTTGTTCTCTCAGTCAATAACTTTTATAACAGGTGGTATTTGTATCAATGTTTGCGGAAAGACATTATAGGCTGTCTAGGAATCAATAGCTGTAAACTTTTATTCCAGACCAAATTGCTTACATTAGCGAGACAGTTGAGCTCGGCTCCAAATCTAGTTTGTAGCTGGTACTGGACTGTTGTCATCAATAAGTGAGCTTTCATTTGAAGTGTAATGAAGGAAATGAGCCCAGAAGGAAAACGTAAACAGTATTTTCCTTTACAAACCTCCTGAGGAATCAGTAGATTGTAGATGACAATGATTTGACAGTTGTTTGACAATTTAGCCAGAATCCTTAAGATCCTACGACTCCCCACTAACTGGACAATTGGACAGGGACGACGGGGTGTGACTGACATCGCTTTGAATTAGGATCGGGTGACAGCTCCCTTCCTTTGAACTTCAGCCCTGGCCTAGTCCTTCCAAACTCTTAGCCTCCTGGAGAAAACGGTTCAAACAACCGAATCGATGGCAATTTAGGGCAACACTCTTGTCACTTTCTTCTTCTTCTTCTTCTTCATCTCCCGCCACCCTGACTGCGTCCTGGGAGACAATTTACTGTGCGACATCGCCCTGATAGGACAACAAAGAAGGCCCAGGACAAATGTCTCTTTGGAGAGAATTGATGGGACTCTGATCTGACAGGTCCACTGATAAACATGTTCCATACCACGAGGCTTAAAAGGATGCCATGTTTTCTTTCTTTCAATAGGTGGCAATGGAACCTCAAAAAATGGGTGGCACTTTTTTTTCTTTTCTTTTACAATTGTACAGTGGAATACCCATGTATTATTATTACTACAACAACAGGAAAAAAGGAATACTCCTCCTACTACTTCTAGTTCATGGATGGCCTCCTGAATGGAAGCAGGCCTGTCTTTGAAGCTAAGTTTTACAGAGCATGGGGAATTACCCACTTTCCCCATTGGGATCATTAAAGTTTCATCTGATCTATTCAAACGTTGCGGTAGTGGCCAGAGCCAATGCACACTCTTGCTAATCTAACGGCGATAAAGCATAAATCACTGTCTCAATTAACAACAGAAAGGCCGAAGTGCAGTCAATTAACGGCTGTTTTGTATTTTGGAATTGAAATATCTCAGCTTTCAAAATGTTCCTCTGTGACTTTCCCTAGACTCACTTTCTATACAAACCAGTGTGAGATTTTCAAAATCATGCAAGGAAATAGTAGTTCCCTCCATCAATTGATGGCTTGTTGGCCTCTTAGACCCCCAAACTCCATCGGTCTTTCTAGTGTTAAATAATCGAATGTTTCAAAATCGGGCAGCGCCCCATAAGTCACTGCCACGCCGCCATCTTACACTGAGAGAGCCGTGATTCTGACGTTAATGCATTACTTCTGATTGGCAGAGCTGACTACGGGCTTGACGCTAGTGTTGCGTTACTTCTGATTGGTGGATCAGCTCACTACGTTGTGTTGACTTGCATACCCAAAATGCCAGTGAAATGGCAAAAATAGGCCACAGATGAATGGCTGCAAAAATTGTCCTCAGGCTGCAGGAACAAACAAAAGAGGCTGCATCTATTTCTTAAATATATCAGTGATTGCATGACATCATAACAACAGCAAGGACGGTATATCACAAGCAAGCTAGCATCATAGCTCTATGGTAGCTTGCTAGCTTCACCCTGAAGCTAGTTTCATATTTGTTGTTGTTTTTGATAGATTTCCAATGAGACCGATTCCCCTTGAGATGGCTCACCCTATGGCAGCTCTTGACAGATGGGACTCAATAGGACCATGCTATTACCATTAGTGGACATGTCATTAACTCAGCAGTGTTTAATAAATTCCCAGTAGGCATGCAGGGATGCATTCATTTCATTTCAATTGGAAGACTGGTAGTTGGGGCTAACGCATAGAATATACCTGACATAAAGAAGCACACCTGAGCATGTGGAATAACAGTTCAGGGATTCAGGACTGTCACAGTGGAATAGAAACAATTCACTTTCAGTCATTCTAATTATGTTAGATGACATTTATATGTTATGTTGAGGCGATAATCTAAATTGATTTCTTGTCATGTCACGAAACGATGGACATTGTGGAAGCAAAATAGGCAAAAATGTCACAAAATCTTCGTTTTGGCCTGTGGTTTTTGGGCTTGAGGCTCTGCAGACTGCAAATGTTATGAAATTGTGGCTCCAGCATTCTGTGCAAGGCCTGTTGAGAGCTAATTGAAAGCTACCCTTTCGAAAAAGAGCATTATTTGTCTCTACATTTAGAGCTACTACGCCTGCACGGCCTTAAAGGTCAGCCAAATGATCTAAGCTGACACTGTGGGTTATTACCACTTCAGCTGATCTGCTGCTAATGTTACAGGGTGGAGAGGACGAGAGGAAGAACCATCCGTGTTTTAAATATATGGTTCTTCAGACGAACATTTTTTTCAAAGCACAACCGTGCCACCTTACTACAAATCCCTTAAGAGTCCTTACCTATTTTTGCGTGTATATTATTTATTCATCCTTCATAGGGGGGCCAAGTGAGGTACATGTCTCAACCAAGCTAACCTAAGAAGAACAGCCAATGGTGGATCTGTATAAAATTAAAGTTAAACCTATGTCACTTGTAACTAGGACCAAAGAATATCATGAACGCTAGAGTTTAATCCTAATTACTGTAATGTTTAATTTTATGAACATTTTGATTTCTAAGTTAATGGTTTCAAAGTATCATAAGTAAATTACATCTTTCTTGAAATAATCTTGTGGAATAATACAAGAAATAAGGTCATACAATATCAGTCATATTATGACTTATTCATTTCATGTTAACGTTTTTTCTTGTAATTAAATGAATGATAAGGATTATAATAGCTTTCAGAGACTGCTGCACCCTCTGTGATAACGTAACATGAACAAAAGAAAATCCATTTCAGCACAATATATCTAAAGAAAGAATAAACAACATCAGCATAGACTTAACGCTGTTTTCCATAGGCTTATGTTTGAACTACAAACATAGGGATTCATCTTAAAGTGCATAAAAAAAAAAAAGGAGGAAGCAGAAGAAGAAAAAGCCAATCAAATATTGAAGACTGTTGGGCAGTGGCACGCAACAGCCCTGTTAACCTGACCCGACACTGAAATATTAACTGCCTCCAATCTGTGACACACACTGGCACTGAGAAGCACAGTCACTCTACATGTGGTAAAAACGTAGACATACAAATACATATACATCCCCAGCTATATATAATAAACATATATATGTGTATATATACTGTATTTGTTCGTTCAATTATTAACTGGGTACTGAAGTGTATGAAAAAACATATGTCTTACACAAGCCTGTAGGCCGATGTCTCCACTATTTTCCAGCTGAAGACTGCTGCTCATACTCATAATGACAGGATTAATGGAAACCTAAAGATCAGATGTTGTTGGGGCTGTCTGGCCTGGCCTCGCTCCAAAATAGAGCACAGCAGATTGGAGTTTTAGCCATATAACATTTCTCTGAGGCAGAAATAATCTCATTGGTTGAATTCAACCTCAGTGGGCGGAGCCAAAGAACCACAGTTTTTAGCGCAAGTTAGCTAAATGGTCAAGTTGAATGGCAAAGAAGGAACTCTTGTCAAAATATTGATTGCATGTGCTCCATCTTTCCTGCCACTGTTAACTGTAAACTATCAACTGATTTTGATGACAGGCGTCTCAGTCTGTATTATACAGCTAACATCATATTATAATGACACGACTGACCGGTTTCTGAAGTTAGAAGAACAGATAGGGACGTTCGAAGGATTTCTCTCCTCTTCACTGTTGTTCTTGTGATGCTGCTTAATTGCTTACTGTGTTGAGTGTGCGTGTTTCTGTGTGTATCTACCACACTGAAGAGATGCACACTTGACTCTAATTCATTCACTTCATAAGAAATACAGAGCATAGCTGCAAAAAAAACATTTGTTTGGAGGATAATTATTCAACGGTCTATGTGGAGTTTTTATTTTATGTTATTTGAGAGAGCAGTGTGTATTTGGCACATGACTCGTAGATTTCTGGTCAAATTTGCATATTCCCACTATTCTGAGAAATGGGTATTTTGGTGATACAAGGTTTTTCTCAGATAGACAGAAAGGCCAACAGACATTTGACTGGCAGATAGATAGATAGATAGATAGATAGATAGATAGATAGATAGATAGATAGATAGATAGATAGATAGATAGATAGATAGATAGATAGATAGATAGATAGATAGATAGATAGATAGATAGATAGATAGATAGATAGATAGATAGAGAAATAAAGATTGGTCACACATCAGCTTTCCCCCTGGCCAAAACAATATGTCTCTACCAAATAGAGGCTTAACTTAATAATAAGCGAGAGTGATTATGACCTCAGTGGAGGAGTGTCTCTTGACTAATCTTATCTAACAGCAAGGGGGCGATAGCCAGGGCCAATGATAACTGTCAAACCCTATCACCTTCCATAACGCACCTCACTGTAGAGGAAGGAGTAGGTTACATTAATCCTTTACTTACCGTAAGTGAAAGCACAACTACTTTGGAAAATGCTGCTATAGTAAAAGCAAATCTAATACATTGCAAATTCGACCAGATTTATTTGTAAGTAATGTTACAAATGCTTAAGTATCAAAAGTGCATGTGCAAAGTACATCTTCCTTGTATTTCAGTGCTTGTAGGTACTTCAGTACAACCTGGAGATGAATAGTAGAGGTGTGAACTGCTCTCAGGAAAGCCTCATTAGCATCTGAACAGCATTTGAACATTCCTGATCCTGTCTGGAGGGTCCTCATCATCGCAGACTCTTTTACCACATTGGACGAGGCTCATCGACATTTAAAACCAAGTCAATTCTGACTTGCAGACAAATGGGAAGCCCTGCCTCTTTCTTCAGTGTTGGTTTGTTTCATAATGTAAACTCCTTCCTTTCATTAAACAAAGCAAATATGCATAAATCATATTCACATTGTACACATTTAATATCACATTTGTATACTTATCTTATATATATTTATATTGATTGATATTCATGTTACTATACCCTTTTAGTATGATTGTCATTTTACTCAAGATCACAATATAGGCTTCTGTAAGCAATGCCATTAAAAAAAGAAAAAAGGGAAAATGGGCTAAACTCAAAATTGAAATGTACTGGATGAAAAGCATTACGTTTCCAAAAATACTCAAATGCAAGTGATTCAAAACTACAGTTAATATTGTAGCAGTACTTGAGTAGAAATACTTAGTTACTGTCCTCTCCTGCTTCCCTAAGCCTGTTCATGCTTCAATAACAGCTTAGGCTCCGGGCTAAACAGATGACGATGTTGTTACCCGAGCATTGCATTGCTTTCACAATGTGTGTAAATCAAGATTTTCTTTCATTTGACCCTTTCATCCATACGACCAGTATAGACATTTTCACTAGGAATCCATGTTTGTCCCTTGCAATAAATGCTAACACATTCTAGCTATACTTTTGAGCCAAGATGAAGATCCTTGTATGTATTTGGTTTCTAATATCATTTAATTTAATTCGTATGAATTTAATTAAATATTGAGATTAAAAAACGTCTATGTAGCAGTATCATTTGTCAATCTGACATCGAATGGATTTTCATCCTCGATTTAGTTAGTCATTTAGGTGATAATACAGTTCAAATTGATGGTTTCATTTGATCTTGGGATGGGAAATCATCTTTGTGGAGCCTCCAGGTGACTCAATGGAGAGGAAAATGTCAAGAGGAAGACATGGAGAAGACTTCCTGCACAGCACTGGTTTTTATTTCATTTTTTTACACAGTATATATATTTTTTTACTTACCCTGAGTGAGGCTGACAAGATGAAACCGGACTGAACTCTGAACAACAAGGGCTCCTGTTAGGGGGCTGCTCTCTGACTCATCCTCTGCAGCTTTAACAAGCCGTCTGAGAAAGGGCCCTGTCTTTGTCCAAAGCAGAGCAGTATTCACTGTCTTTCTCTCTCTTCCTCTTTTCTCTCTCCCCTCTCTCTCATCCGCGCTCGCACTAAAGCTCACTCACATGTTTAAACCGTAGATGCACACTATACAGAACAGATACACGCTAAAAACACGTGCTGTAGACTAACCATGCTTCCTCTGTCTCTCTCTCTCTCTCACTTTCTCTACGTATGACATCTGACAGCCTCTTCCCTTCCCTAACAGACTATCTCTCTCTCTCCGACTCGTTGCTCTAGCCTCACAATTATTTTCATCCACAGTCTCTCAGTTGTCAGAGCGGAAACAAAATAACATATACTTATTATAACGGGTCAATCTGTCAAACGTTTATCGTTTTTCAATGCGTGTTGTGTAAAATAAAATCATGGCTGGCTGTCAGATGTAGCTGCAGCACTTGTAATGCTCACTTCCACATCCAAGACTGATTGGAAATGCTTTTTTAATAATAAAATAAGAATAATTGCAATATTAATATGAATACGGAGGTTAAAATTCCTCATTTAATGCTTTCTTTGCTTGCTGTGTTGCTAGCTTGGTGTTCCTTGTCGTGTCACCGTGGTGTGGCCAGCACCCCTCGTCGGAGGCAGTCACTGGTAATCTGTTAGGGGTTTCCACTTCCATTTTGGCCGGACAGAAACATTATCACAGTTTGCATTCATAGCTAGTCCGTGCGGACGCCTGATAATCCTGTAAACAATGCACTCAATCCCGCCGACTACACAAAGATAAACAACAAGCGGTCGCACTGACACAGCACGAGGTCAAGTCGGGCTTCGTTCCTCATTTCCGTTCTCTTTCTTCTCTCTGGTAGATACAGTCGGAGACACAGAGATGTGCTGCCAAAAGCCTTCATTTTCAGGGGAAGGGATTTCAGTCGACGGTGCCAAAAAGCCTCTCGCCCAGAACTCATTATCGTGTCCTTTTTGTCACAAGGAGCAAAAAGCCACATCTGTGAGCGTTGTTTCATCTCTGACTAGAGGTCGGGTTTCACTAACAGGTCAGTCATACGCATGAGGAATAAGCCCAAGGAGTAATTATCGGCCAGGCGAGTTTGTGATCTTTCCTCATCCGACTGACAAGAAAGAGATTGTCTAGTAACTGGAAAACTTTGACTATTTTCTTTCCACTAAAATCAGTATTTAATGACAGAGTGATGAAGGTCAGAATTTAATCAACTGCACAGCAAACAAACAGCAGCCGAGATAAATTGATGTTTCCTTCAAAACAACCGAACAAGTTAATTTATCTCAAGCTGTTTGGTATCCAGCTTTTTAGGAAATGTGCTTGCTTCAGCTACAGAATGGCAAGTCATTTATATCCAGACTTCATTTTGCTCATTACTGCCTCCATTTTCAGGTCCAGTGATAGCCTGTCCTTATTTGCAACACAAATAAAACGAACAATCAGGATGTTATTTGTGAACCGTGGTAACAACTGACATTAAACGTGACTTCAGTAAAGACAAGGTTATCAGTTCTGCTCAGAACACAGCCACTCGTGCAACTATGTCGTACAATCATCTGCTATTTGGTTTTCTTCAGCTGGTTTGTTCATGCAGATTGAATAAGCCCCAACCTTTCCACTATGATATTGTGGCTCCTTCCCGAATTTGTTTGTTTGCTGAAACACTTAATGCACTTGAAATGTCATTTGTCAACCCACTGGCCTGCCAAGACAAGGGAAAACTGTTGGTGCACGAATAATTACTGTTGTATCGTTCATCATCTTAATTAGAGTTTACAGTAGTCCATCCACAAATCAATACAGCAGGACATCAAACATATTTTTGATCCCTTCCTTTTTCTAACTTCCAGCGTGATGGCATTTCTCTTCACGATGAATGGAAATGCCCGGCTGGGAACATTCCCACTACTCATTTTCCCACATATCACTGTACAGCATGGCTTTGGCTGTCACTGGAGTAATGAATTGCAGCAATGAATAGCATGAGAAGCAAGATAAATAAAATAAAATATTGCTTTGTCACTGGCTTCGTTCAAAGTACTTTAACTGGCACACACGTCTTCCCACTGTCAGCACAATATCTGGGCGAGGAGGGCAGGTGGGCTGCATTATCACGATATTAATCATCAGGTTGGACGTTAAAGTGGGTTGGAGCTCCTCAATCTCCATTCAGCCCCGCTGCCCTGTTAGAATTCCCCGGGCACTTCACCACTTATCTTAAAACCCTCTTTCTATTTGTTTTATTATTGCTTTTCACCTAGCCTAATTGCTTCTGAACGTGAAAAGCCCCTAATGTATTAAATGAAATGAAATTCCAGCAAAGGTGCTTTGCCATGTCATCAACATTATCCCTCATTATTATGTCACAACCCAATAAACACCGGCTTC
The DNA here is from genome assembly GCA_900302605.1 of Rondeletia loricata. Lineage (NCBI taxonomy): Eukaryota > Metazoa > Chordata > Actinopteri > Beryciformes > Rondeletiidae > Rondeletia > Rondeletia loricata. Next base: position 13,550 of record OMLI01023845.1, read on the forward strand.
ATCGGCCCACATGTCCCATCCAATGCTCTCGCCAAATGAAAGACCATTTGGACTTAGATTTGCATTTCTCAATCAACATTATACAGTTTACATGATTTAAAAAAGGTGCATCTGGTTCCAGTTATTACAATACACAGGATCTGATGTGACCATTCCTTAGTAGCCTAGCTCGAATGTTAGAGGAAGCAGGGTAGGTCAGTGGGATATCAAGTCCACAAGACCTCCAGCAGTTCCTAACAGTACATTTTGGCATCCCATAATCAGCCCCTTTTATAGCCACTTGCAGCACTGATTAGACCTAGACTGGCCTAAACTACATGTACACTTACGCACTGCAACTGCACTTAGGCTTAGTCTCATCTCACTATATCACAGCTAATAAAACACAGGGCAGCAGGCTGGTGGAACGAGTGGGGAGGCTGCCTTTCAAGAACTGGGTACAAGCCTCTGCGTCAGCTGTGTTGATGGGTGTGTGGGGTGGGGTAGGCAAAAGGAGAATTACCTTACGAGGATCAATAAAATATCACATTGTCATTATTATTATTATTATTATTATTAGATACAGAATGGAAGAAAAGCTGAGTTTGGCTAGATTGAAATGGTGCTTTTAATTGCAGTGTTTTTTACACGAAGCATCAAAATGCCTGACATGACAACGCTTTCTAACCAAATAACGTCTCGATAATCCTTTCAGCATGTGATCCAGTGATAGATGTAGAACAAACACAGTTGATGTTTCAGTGCTGTAGAAAGGCAGATGGCTCTTTGTAGCTGCTCTGCTCCTTTGATAGAAAGTTAATGCTCAGTGGTGCGTTGTTCTTTTAATAAAAGCTGGGTTTATCTGCACGGTAATGAACCACGGTCACATCAGTGCATAGGAAAATCCTATGCGATGTTAGCATCCGACTAGCAAATAGTAATTTGGAGTGCCAACCATTTGGAGTCCCTCCGAAGCTCTTATCTAGAATGACTTACGAGTTGAGATGAGATTGAATTCCTTGAGCAGCAACATTACTACAAACTGCAAGCAGTGCAAGGGTCAAAGTGAATATGTCCAGACAATCCTGTTTCCCTAGAATTATTGTGTATGAGACTCAGGGTGACAATGATTTTCATTGCAGATTTGAAGTTTGATTAGTTTCGAGTACACAGTTTGAACATCTCTTGTACTTTAACAGCCAAACGCTTGGAGTCCTCATCAATCAAAAGTATTTATTCAGGATATGACACCGCATTACCAAATGTTAATGTTTTTACCTTAAAAATCGGGTGCAATTGCGTATAAACGTAGACACTTGAAACAAGTCATAAGAAAGCTTGAGATCATGTTGAGTTCACGGTCTGTGACGTTCCTTTATGGTACATCTTTAACGCCCTCAAGAGCCTTAGAGTACATCTGCCATATGTTTAACGTTCAAAAGGAAAAAGCCACTGATCTGGACAGGATCTTTCATGACAGGCACTTCTTTGCTCATGAATGCTTGCTCACTTGCTGAGCTCCCAGAGTTTCAGCTTACTCAAGCTCTCTAATGAGACTTAATGTTCATGCTTAATCAGAGTGTTTATCACTTGCAACAGAGTAGGCAGGCAAGAAAGGGGAAATCTCATTTGTAGAACAAGAAAAAGAAGAAATATAAATCCTAGAGGAGTTTCCTTTTTCATCATCCAATAAGGACAAAGCTGATGAGGTTAGGTCATCATCTTTTTTTGGTCAAATTATGTGAATGACATTGACCTTGATATTGATCTAAATCATTCTTTGTTAGCTAAGTCAACCAAAGGTAAGCATGCTGCTTCATAAACCCATTTTAGCCAGCTCAGTCACCTCCAAACATTGTCAGTGACAAGAAGTTTGCACGATGCTGACCTGGGCACAGTTTGATCAAGCCAAGCACCCCAGCAGGGGAACGGGGAAGTGTTGTCAGCCTCTGAGCATCAAAATAAGAGTTCTGCATGAGGGCACAGAGACACTGCAGCCGAGGCACGCAACTCTCTCCCGGAGGCGCAGAGAACTTTTAATCTAATTAAAACAAGACTGGGGAAAGACAACTTGAAAGATAAGGGTGCCATAGGGAGTACGCTGCCTGGCACCGCCGCTATTCATCCTCCTCAGTAGTGATTGTAACTCGTTTTTAAGTCCCTGAGGGCTACCAGGGTGTGGCCAGGAATGGTGCACCAAGTGACAGTATTGAATGGAAGCTTGGTTTGACAGCTGCAGACTTCTGGAGATTGACAACACAATTAATCAGAACAGAGAGACTGACAAAGTCACGAGAACAGGCGGGGACAATTGATCTTTTCGGGTTTCCGTTTTCACGATGGACTAGAATGGATTTCAAAAACACATTCCAGTCACAAGGCACTACGTGATCTGCCATTCATAGGAGCATGTTTGGGTTCCGTGTTGTTTTCTAGACAGAGAAGAACTTGGAGACCGGATGGCTCTTTGATTGCTCTTGTGGTTTGATGTCATAGCTAAAAACAACCCTTAAGATACGTGGCAATATGATGTGATAGAGCTCAATAATTCTGTTGTGACTGAGCATTAGGTGATTGATGGGAACATACTTTTCCCTTTGGGTTGGGAAATCGATGAGTCACAGACAGCCTAACTCGGCTATGTAGAAGGAACCTGTCCACCATGTTCCTGAGGCACGTTGGCAAGATAACAGCAGTGGAAAATAACAACTATTGCCTAAAACGGAACGGAAGTAAACACAACTCCTTCATTTCTCTCTGAAGGTAGCGTAACTATTGCCTGGCATCCACACTGGTGTGATTTTATTAATATATATATATATACACTTTTTTATTTGGAACTTAAATTGCTTTTCAGTTCTCATGATGTATATTTTATCAACAGCTTTCCCTTCTCTTGGCGTGACTTGAGCCGCATTTCACTACACCCTGGTTTGCACAGCACCTGACTGTGCATGGTGGTGGTGAATGTAGTGGGGTGGGTGGAGGAGGCAGATGTAGAAGGAGGTATACGCTATATAAGGTCCTCCTTTCCCTCCTGAGCCTGATCTCAGAAAAAAGCACTGCAGTCATCACTTTTTCCCAGGCTCCGAAAAAAATCTTTTTTATTTGAGTTATTTATGCCTGATGAGTCAAGTGGCTCCAAAACGAGTGTTAAAGATGTGGCGGGCCCTTTTTATATGCTGCATTTAAAACCCTGTCTCCACCCATAGAGAGGTGTATATGTTGATATGATGTTGTTAAGGGGTTTCCAACCCTAATGATGCCTACATGACTAAACAAGGAACGATACAAAAGTGCTGCACAAAGCAGTATGTGAAATAGGTGTTGTATACGTTGTTCATTCATCATACAGTGCATGAAACGTCATCTGAACAGTGTTTTATGAAAAAATGCTCTACCTGGATACAATCCAGATTCACACATGCATGTTAATGCCAGGTATACACTGGGCCAGAGAGGTTAGGTTCACATTTGCCTATAACCAGCGTGCGATTTGCCGGGGGGGATGCGTGGGATTTCCTACCCTCTGCTTTTCACGTCCCCACCTCTGGTCGTTCGTTTTCATCCCCGGT
>OMLI01023845.1:26268-43573 GCA_900302605.1 Rondeletia loricata
GTGACGTCATGCACGTAACAGTGTCAGCTGTGATTGATGCACGTATAGGGCTGGGAGTCGATTCCAAAAAGAATCGATTCTTCGATTCCAGGCATTTGGGAATCGAGAATCGACTCCAAAGCAGTGGAGTCGATTCCACGCTGTGGAGTCGATTCCACACAGTAGATTCCCCGCATGCGCATGTACAAGTGAATCCCAGAGCCGAATTCCTCTCTGGTGATTGAACAAGTGGCTCAAGTCTGCCCGGCAACAGAGTGAGAGCAGGAGAGGAAGAGATTAGACAGACACTGTCGCTTAAAATGCCTAATTCTACTGCAAGTGAAAGATTTTGAATACATTTATTGAGAAACTGAGTACATTTATTTTTAATTGAAAGTGTCAAGATCCCTTATCATTCAAAACATCAATCATAATAGTGTATTTGCTACTTAATTAATATTGCACTGTTTGCATCTGCATGCACTCCTTTGTTTAAATTTTTGGAATTGAGAATATAATTTTTTTTTGTCTGGAATCGACTCTTGGAATTGACTCCATCGATTCCCAATACTTGGAATCGGAATTGGAGTCGATTCCTAAATTTCTGGAATCGAACAGCCCAATGCACGTAGCAGCGTGAGCTGTGATTGGTCCACTTCTGGATACAGACAGACAGACAGACAGACAGACATACATACAGATGAACGCTGTTCTAGACGGTGTAGCCACACCGTAAAAATTATCTTTACAAAACAACACAAAAATTAACCATGGCTATTAAATTCCGTTGAGGCGGCCAAATCGTACGTTTAGAAACGCAATCTGCTGTATGAGACCAGGCTGTATGATAATACCACAGTGAAATTACAATGTTGTCTATTTGCATATTCTTTTGAGGCTCACACATAGACACGTTGGATGTTGTGGGTATTTAACCTGTGACCTTCTTGATACGGGACAGTCTCTCCAACCAGCGTTAGTAAATGTCCTTCTGTTAGCTCATTCTTAATTATGGCATTGGTGATATTGAGTCTGACATTTAAGATTCCCTTAAGCCTGTATATCTGTGACAAACCTAAATGAGGCCCATCTGGTCTAAGTAGGGCACTGGGGATGACAGCACACCGGCATGTTAATATGTCCTCTCGGAGAAGAGGGGGCTGCTGTGTTACTATGGAATATTAAATATGTCACAAAGCTGTACTTGTACATTTACGTTCGTGCTTGTAAACTTAGTTTTGCAAGTTTGTACATTTAGGTCCGTGCTTGTAAACTCCGTTGTTTGCTATTTTAATTTTACAAGCTGTGAGAGAAAAATTCACCGCTGGATGTCCGTCTGCGCGCTCACAGACTTTTTGACAGGTTTACTACATGGTAACATTTTGTACACCATGTTTTGAAAAGGACAAAAAGGATCTGCACGAGAGAGAGGGCTGGACCTTCAACTTCTGACCAGTCAGTTTCCTTGGGGTTGCTACGACCGATACAATTGGCTAGATAATTCCATCAATCAAATCTTAACGACAGTCAGTCCGCTCTTCAGCCTTCCACTAGCAGATGAGAACGAGACAATGGCAGACGCTTCTCGACCGCCGGTAATTGACTGAGTTAACTCACTAATGTTTGATTGCACTTACTGTGGCTGCAAAAAAAAAAAAAAGGTTAAAAGGGCTCTTTCTTCTAAATACACATGGGTTTCAAAAAAAATTTATACCGGGTTACCCTCTTAAAATTAGCGAGCTAACTTAGTTACTTACCGGCGGTCGAGAAGCGTCTGCCATTGCCTGAGCTAATTCTCATCTGCTAGTGGAAGCGGGTAGAAGCCTGGACAGCTTGTCACGTTCACTCACTTAGCGAACCTTGTCTCCTCTTGATCATGCTTGACAGTAACAAAAGGGGTGAATATTCTCTAATCATGGCCAAAAATTCTGATCACTGCTGGCGTTTCCCTGATCAGCCCATAATAGCCTTTTGAGGACAGTGTCAGTGGATAATGGAAGGCCAGGCATACCAAACAATAAGAAATGAAGGGTTTCATATGAAAATGACACATCCAGCATTTGAAAGAAGTGACCCTTGCTCTTACAAAACAATTGGTAGCATAATATTAAAACACATAAGGGTACTTTCTGAGGATGGAGATATTGATTGATGAGACTCAGGTAATGTTTTTTGTTTGTTTTTTTTACAAAATGTATGTATATCATATATACTATAAGCTATCTAATTTGTCAATATAGCTCTGCACCACTGTTATTAATATAAATAAATCTCTGTACATTATTGTAGTTGGTGAATATTCTGATACATTATAACTCGACCTAAAAAGTATTTTCTGTACTTGCAGCAGTCTTTGCATTCACAAGACAGAGCTACGTATTACTAGTAAACACACAGGACAGCACAAATACTAACTAGTGTATTTGAGCAAATGCTACTGATATTGTTACAAATCTATCTTCATTCAGAATAGATGAACAGGTTTGTAGAGACACTATGGAGGCGTGGGTGTTTTCTATTATTCTTGTTTGAAAATTTTCTTATTATGCTCTGTATGCAATTAGTTTTTTCAAATATGTGTTCTTTTACTGCAAACTGAGTGGAAATCTTACACATATCTTACACATCTCATACATTTATCAAAGCAAACAACTACAAGCAAATACTGTGCTTATTATCTGTACAAACTTGTGTGTGGGAATTACATACAGTATATAGCAAAGGGTTGCCTTGTATTTATGTGGGCTTCCACATCGTGCTGGGCATACTGTGCCTACCTATATAATAAAATGTATTGCTTGTAATTAATTAGGTGGAGGTAATCTAAAGGTTAGTGAAGCAATTGTTTGCATCCCCACACTGACTGGCATGATCTGGCAGGGAAAGTGAATAGGTAATGCTCTTCCCCAACAGCTACCATCGAGGTGCCCTTGAGCAAGGCACACCCAGTGGTCAACAACAGGGAGCCAAAGTTGATGTAATTTCCGTCAACCCTAGGGTTGACTTTATGTCAGTATATGGGAGGTTACCTCATATAAGCAATCTAAAAAGCATATGGCTTTGATTTAGAAATATGTTGTAAGCGTCAACACATCTCACTTGGTTTAATTTAACAAAAATCCATTCAGTATTATTTACATGTACAATCAAATTAGTTACCGAACTACACTACTTTAGCCACACTAGTTGGAATGTTCCATCTCCCACAAAGGCAACAAAAACATCTCATTCTTTGAACTCATACTTTAGCAAAGTCCCAAATTGCATCTCAAGAGGCGAAAACGATTATAAGTCTACTCCCTACTCGCTATCAACAGTTGCTAGGCTACATTCTACATTGTGACGAGAGGTTACGTAGTTTTGTAGTTCTACATCAAGTCTTTTCTTTACGTTTTTATGCCTAAAATAACAGAAACATGCAAATCTCTCTTTGCGGTCGCGTTAGCCACTTCGCCACTAGTCAACCGCGGGAAGGCTTCGGCCTACACTTCCGCTTTGGCTCCTAATAGAGGACTGTGGTTGTACTGGGCAGCTCTCAGGTGTGAATGTGTGCAAATGTGTGAACATGCACTGTAGCTGCAAAGGAGTGTGCATTTCCTGGGTAAAAAAAGAAGCCCAAAGAAACAAGCATTACTTTCAAGTGTAACTAAGGGCAATACTTCTGACACTATCTGTCAATATCCGGACCAGTAAATGTAGCCACCAGCTCCGTTGTGCTGTGGTCACCGCCTACCATCCTACAATGACTGTTGAAAATAGAGACACGCCGTCAATGACATTTGCATTTGAAATCCATCAATAGACCATCATCGAACGGTTACTAACAGCTACACCGTTATCAATCACCTGAATTGTTTGCGGCATCATTTGCAAAGCAATTGCTAGACTTCAGATGATATGTTTAGGAGAGGAAGGGTCGAGAGAATAACGATGATGAATCAACAGACTTGGTGGAGATGTGAGTCTATTACCAATAATAATGAGACATATGGGTAGAGCAGAAACAATAATGACAATATGGATGACAGATGTGAGTGTTGTATTGGTATTGGAAAAATAAAAACAGAATTTGAGTCTTCTATTATACCGTCCACCTCATGATGACTTTTTTTGTCTGTTAAATATCCTACAACAACAAACATAATTTCTGACACTTCCACAGTGATCGCTATGAAATCAAAGAACTCTGGACAGAATACATGTTTATGTCCTCCTCTTTCTACTTCATACTGTGCAACCCCACATTATCTCTCCAGCATCCTGCACTGAATTACAGTCATCCTAGCACTCACAGGGAGCCTTTACTGTAACGTCAAGCTGCAGGAAAGGGGCTACATTTTTTTAAAGGAAACAGAAACCTCATATTTCATGTCCATAATTAATCATAACTTCAGCTACAATGAAGTGAGCACCCTTACTGGGTTGTCCCCGTCGTCTATCTGCAGTGAGCAGGCCTCGCCCTCCAGTCTGTGACCGTACTGTTTTCTTCCTTTGAAACAGCAGCCAGACTAGCCACTAAGGCTCCCTCTGCTGTATGAGCCTTTCAGAGAGATACATGTTTCCCTTTATACCTGCAAGTGTGCAATACCATATCCTATAAAAGCTTGGGGTAACGTAGCTCCATTTTCATTAAAAAAAAAGATTTCTATTTAGGGTGCGAACAAAGCTGTGTCCCCTATCCGCAAGTGGATGTCTAATCTCCCTCGATAAATCCATGTATCCTTGCCTTTACTGTAATTAAAAGCAGATTTTTTTGCCTCTTTATATGGAATGGAGTGTGACAGGTGAGAAGTTTGAGGGGTACACCCACGGGGTATTTTGAAATGCAACGTGCCTTGCCTACTACTCAGGTGCCCAGCTGAGAGGAGAGGTGATGGGGAAGTGGTGCAGAAGTATAGGCCATTCCCTGCTGAGAGAGAGGAGGGAGAAACAGCACACCTAATTGCAACAAAGCCCAGGTGGTTTCTTCCCTCCGACCCTGATCTCTCCCTTTGCTGAGAAAATACAGAACATTTGGTGCAAATGACAAATACAGACATTAATAATGGAGGTGCCTTAGGGAATGATTCAAGAAGGCGGAACATGAGGAATACTCAGGTGAAAACAAAATTTTGCGAATGGGATGCAAGCATGCTGAGAAACCACCTCGACCGATGTAGTGTGAATTAATCCCAATCCCAATCACCATTTGTGTCACTGTGGCATAGAGTTCTATAAAAGTGTCTTTTCCTGTCTGTGGATCTAAACTAATACACAGCAGATTTGTATTTAGATCTGAGAAATGCTCGTCTTTGACCGTGGAAAAAAGCAGCACACATTTAACAGCTAATATACCTTTCAAAACCTTATTAAACCAGGAAAGTTCTCTAAAAACACATTCTTATTTATAGCAGCTGCCTGGGGTAGCGGTCACAGTGAGAGGACTACAGACAAACACATTCAAACCTGGGAGCTGGCCAGTACAACGATATTCATTTTATAAATTCATAGTACATTATAGTATCAGACTGATGCAAGTTACATCCAAATAGAGCCAACAACTATATTCTTAAAACGTGACTGTTGTTTATATTGGTGTTTGTTCTCCTCATAGTGATCACTGACTGGAGTTCATAGTATTTTAGAATATTTTTTTTTCAATCAATCAATGATGTGTACTCTTTTGAACATGGATGATAAAGAACCAAGAAAATGCCAATCTTGTTTTCAGGGTGGCGTGAGGACAAGGTCTTATCCCACTGACGGTTCCCTAACAGCAAAAGTCTCAATCCTCCAATAATACCCAACAACACTTTCTTTTCTACCATCCTCACCAATATCACATTGTTGCAGGCTTGTTGGCTAGGCTGCCAAATATCCCACAGAATTCCCTCAGCTACCGGTCATGAAAGTGTTACGCTGTGACACATATTGATTTAACGGAGGGTTTTATTACCACACAGTTTGAATACATGAAGAGAAGTATCGAGCAAGAAATGATTGCCCTATTTGAATGTTAGTCCAGCGATCGATATCAACTTTATTTATAGTAGCGTTCGTAGTAGTTACTCATCAAGTAAGTCAAGCCATTTTGTCAATGACTGAGTATAAGAAAAAGCATATTGATCCTCATTTGCAATGACAAACTCCTTTGTTTTAGCTGGTGACATTGACTGCCACACAAATTAACCTTTTTTTTATTGATTAGAGACGTTACAGTTTATGGGGCAATTGAATTTAACATGACTTGTATAAACAACAGCAGCTGGATGATGAGCCTGTGCATTCAGTAGTATGTGGAGTTTTGAACAGACACATCAAACTTTGTCTCCATAAAGTCGTCTCTGGAGAAACACGGCATCTTGATTTAGATGCAAAACACAATCCCATGCTCGGCTGGCTCCTCCCATGAGGGGCCGGGAGATTAAGATTTAACGGCGATACTGAGGGAATGACACTATCTGTCTGCAGCCTCCCATCTCTTCACACAACATCACCTCTGTTGCTTTTCTACCTCTTTCTCTCTCGCACACACAGCCATGCATACACTGAAGTTTGTGCACACACACATACACACAAACACTTGGGAACTCAGACAGACACACATACGTAATCTACAATCTCACGAAAGGTTGATTACTGGCAGGTGAAGACAACTGGAGTTTGACTTGTAAATTAAAACTCTTGTCAGGAGGATCTTTTGTTGCATGAATAGTAGAATTGGCTTAGGAAAGGATGAATCTGCGCTGAACATGCCCAGCCAAACAGGCACACCTGAAGGGGCTGAATTGCTCTATGATGTTTAACAGCATTATGCACAGTACAGATGTCATCAGTACAGTTTTAATCAGATTACATGTGACATATTAGAGTGGCGGCAATTGCCCTTCATGCATTTATCCAGCATCTTTCCTCCATTAGTAATGCAAACTTCTGTCTTGAATGTTATGTCATGTCCAATTAGTATATTATGATGCAAAACTCTAGTTTCTCTCAACCTGCTAGTTACCAGACCATCCCTGGTGCCTTCTGACGTGGGGATGGAGCCAAAGTGTCATTCTGCAGGCCTACGATGGCTAGATCTGTAATATAGTGCAGTCATCATCACATTCACACTGAGTGTACAAAATATTAAGACCACCTTCATAATAATGAGTTGCACTCCCTTTTGCACAATCTGTGTCTCAATTATATCAAGGTTTAAAAACCCATCTTTAATGTCTTCTCCCCTTCATCTACAGTACCGTTCCCCTTCATGTTTGAAGAGGAGTTAAGAGTCGAAAGAGATCATAACTTTCACCCAGATTCACCTGGTCAGGCTATTTCATGGAAAGAGCAGGTGGTTTTCATGTTTTACGAAGTCCTAAACCCATCAGTGATATAAGTCAGCTCTCTTGGTCTGAATATTCATACCCGATGTGCCACCATGTCCAATATTAAACAAAGGGGCTTGATAAATATTGAATAAAAAGCAGAAACCAAAACCATGGGGTAAATATAAGTGGGAAGTGATATAACTTACTTAAGGTACAAAAAAGTCAAATGTAAAATGCAACTACATGACATATTAAATAATAATCCATGGATTCCCTGTGATTGACAACTCCCAATTCTAGTCTAGAGGTCTCCCTACTCTGCAAATGAAAGATGAAATGAAAAGAAATACACAGTACTTGCCGTACTTTGCGATGCATATTCTTAAATTATTTATGAATCGTGCTTTGTGTAGAGGTTGTGAAGGCTTCATGGAGGCATCAGAAATTCACTCAATGCTCTACAGAAAATACAGGATAACAATGTGAACCCTTTCCTTCGGATGACACACATCCTGCCATTTTGGCCTGCTGTACTTGGGCTGCACTGATGTGAGAAGGGACCAAGGCATCACTCACCACCAATAATCTGTGTGTCAGTGGTCAGAGTGGCTCCAACAAGGGAATAGCGCTGAGCACATAAAGCCAATACTAGCTGGTCAACTCTTCATGCTGAGCTAAAACGCAGATCTCTAGGTAACACAGATCAAATAGGAGTCTGACAAAGCCCTTTAGAGCAAATTCCACTAGCTTATGAAGTGATAACATAACTATTATCAGTTTAAGTCTTTGATTAGGGGGACTCTGGTCAAATAAGTGAACGTATAATTAGGCTTTTTTTTTACCATGTTTTTCACCATCTGCAATGACCACAAACGACAAAACAGAAGCTGCAGGACTAAAAAGCTAAAAACGTGTTACACTACACATTAAAGTTCAAGATGGTCACAGGTAGTGAACAGTCGTGTCAGTCTGATCCAACACAGACCACGGAGAAGGCTTTTCTATGGTCATGTTGGCTGTCCATTTCTCCCTGCCATAAATAAACCATCAAGGCACCAGGAGGGACGCAAAGGGAATGAAATCATCCAAAATGAACACAGCAGTGTTGAGAACAAAACAGATAAGAGACAGTAAATGTCTGCTACTTACCACTTTGAGAAGCAATCATCCCCTCAGCCATGGCCTGTTCTTTTTTTCTCGTCTTCGTCTGTGGTTGTCCCTCTTTGTCAGCCTTTTATCTGGTTTGAGAGAAGGAGAGGGGGAGAGGAGAAACAGAGGGAGAAATCATGGCTAAGCTTATAACCCACAATGGGAATCAATACACAAAGACCAACATTTCAAACACATCTTGAAAACACACTGCTCAGAAATTCAGACTCTTAGATGGACAGAGACGAGACGAGGAATCAATAGAAGCAACGATGACAGCACATCACCAAAAACTTCAAACCATATGAAACAACGGATATGTTATCCACCTCTTCTATTCTTAAGCAAAGCCTGCAGTCTCAGTATAGTCCTGAGTCCACGGTGAAAATGGATTTCTTTATCAAAAGTTTCTGATCCTTTTCCTGTCCCTAGCAAACAGTGTGACCTCTGCAATGCACACTGGCCCCTGTCTGCTACTCTCTCTGCTATAATGAGTCCCCTCATCCAGACTGCAGGGGGAAACACAGAGGATGGTGATTATGCGAAAGGCGTGCCTGAGTTGTTAATGCGATGATGAGCGAGAGAGAGAGAGAGAGAGAGAGAAAGAGAGAGAGAGAGAGAGAGATCTCATCAGAGACAAAAAGAAGTTTGTTTCAGGACACTCTTGTTAAAATCACTCTTGACACCCTGCGCTATTAGAAAACCATTAAGAGTTCAAGAACAATAGCTGTCCTGTTTTTTGATCATTTATCCATCGGATCCCCTCGTTAAGCCCAAACCCGGCTTTCCACAATGGCCGCAGAATATTGATGGGCTGTGAAAGGGTGATGTTGCTGAATTTATAATAATCCCCTTCTTTGTCTGCCCTTGCTATTACAGATGAGCCGGACGTCTGGGTCATTCCAGATTAAATACTGAATGAATTCCTTGATGTTGATGTAGTTTCTCTAATGATCGCAATATGGCAACATTAGACACGAAAGGTATATACTATAATGTGCTTCTCCTTAGCTTAGACTTGTACATTATAGCATTATATGTGTGCCAGTATGTACTGTTACAGTATGTAAGCGTTTGCTATGTCTCTGCACCAATGCCACCAAGATGAATTCCTGCACATTTACTGTACTTAGCAAATAAAGTGATCCTGATTCTGATTGCAATACAGTACATCCTTGCATATAATGTCATTCTATACCCTTTTTTTGAAAATCTGTTATTTTCAGAAATCCTCAGAAAAGTTTACCAACTCCCTTGTCTGCAGCTAGCTTGGCCTTGATTCGTGGGGATGCATTAGCGCTCTATTTGCCACCTGGAATCAAGACGCACACCAATCAAGACAATAGTGTCTCTCCTTAATTATGTGACCATAAAGTGTCTTAATACGCAAGAGCATCTGGATGCTGTTATAGACATCAGAGCTTCATCAGCATTTGTTCCTAACTGCCACGGCCCAAACACAGATAATTGGTACTTTATATTGTAGTATGGAGAATGGTGGGGATGGCTGTGGAAAGGAGAGGGGTGGTGGTGCGGGTGGAGGGGGTGTTTCACTCCACTGATTAAACATCAGCTGAAAGCTAGAACAGATGAAAGGTTTCCGTCGGCAGCAGGATTCATCGTTGGAGAGAAGGCTAGAAGTACAAGTGAGGCCAGATGATGATCTCAAAGGGTCAAGAGCATCCTTTAAAGCCCACAGTTCGTTTTTTATACAGTTATTAGTTCCTTTGTAATCTTTTCTTAGTCTATAGTATAGCTTTTTACACACACAAACCCCATTCAATTTGAAATGTGATAATGTCCCTTGATGGCGATATTCAAAAGCGAAGTCATTATCAAAACGATACTCAGTAATGTTGTGTTTTTGATATTAAGAGACTGAAATCTGATTTTAGCTACACAGTGAGCCACTTTCAGTAAGGTCCAAAACCCCTATCCTTGAATGAACTTGAACTATTTTTTGATATAACTATAACTGGTAGTTGTTATTGAAATACACACATACGGATCAGAGACTTCCTGACGCTGTGCACTAGACAGGTTGACACGGGACAATTGCTTTCAAGTCCCCACTTCAATGTCATGCAGACAGAAGAAAAACATAGTTTCCATAGAATAAAACCATAACAGCAGAAAGAACTACAGTTCCACAGAACACAGTGATGTTTATTAGTAAAATGCATGTAGTAAAATAGTTTGCTTTCATTGTTCAATGTTTAGCCAAAAATGAGTATAATGCAAACAATGAAACTACATGCTAAAATAACTCTCCCTTCTAAACTGAATGTCTTTCCTTTCAACTAATGATACTCAGCTAATAAAGCAGAACCAATTACTTTGCACAGCTGGGCATCTTTTATATGTTCCTTTCGATCTTTAGCGTTTGATTGCTTGTAAATACACGCCTGATTTATACTTCTTTACAGTGTAAAACTCAGCGAGCCCAATGACAAGTAACCAATTAATCACATTATTATGCCAATTAAGAAGTTGGTTTGCTCCAGTGGAGGTAGAAGAAAGTGAGGGAGCTGAGGGTGTGACACAGAGACCCTCAAGGAAGTTAGTATGAGTCATTAAATTACATCCATCACTCCCTCTCCTCCACAAAGAAAATATTTCACATACTGCCATTGAAGTGGCCTTTATATACTAAATCCATTAGTCTGTCTTTGCATCCCCTTTCATTTGCTAATATGCTATTAAGGTGGGGCTTGAGTGCTTACCATAGCCATACTTACTGTAATTACAGCCAGTGCCAACAGGATATTTGAATGGTAGATGGTTATTATAATTCCTTTTTTAAACCTCAGTTTAAATCAGTAATGCTCTTGAGAGAGTAGTTTTCTTGGTGGACAATAAAGAAAAGGATAGGCTATGTTGTACAGGCTCCTGTGGCAGAATACATTACACTCTAGACAGTTCATGGACTTAATCATGATGTTAAGAAACAGTTCAACATCAAACACATTATCTGTCTTAGTTGATCTGTCATCTCAATGTCGTCTTCATAACTAATTCTAGCCGTCTGGATATTTGCATTCAGCACATCTAAGAGTGCAATTACCAGAATGTAGCTGTTCATTTTCCTCCACAGAAAGGTTGTAATCACGATATTGTGTGTGTGTGTGTGTGTGTGTGTGTGTGTGTGTGTGTAACAGTGTGTGTGTGTGTTTGTGTGCACCCTTTATCTGGTATGCATGTATGTATGAGTGTTCATGTATGCACCGTTATTGGCAATCTCACTATTCATTATAGAAATGTGCCTACTTCATTTTCCTTCATAGGATTACAATTTGCTATAACAGAACACAATAACAGTGTTGAATGCGTGTGCGTGTGTGTGCATGTGCACTTGTACAGGTGTGTACGCGTTTGTACGTGTACTGCACGTTGTGCTGCACGTACGTACGCACGTACACACACGCATACTGTATTTGTGTCTACGTGCGCTCATTTTGACAGTCGGCTCCTTAAGGGCCTTTGCATCAAGTGGAGCCATTCTGATTGGCCTTGGCTCCAGGGGCCTCGGCGTGAGTCCTGACAGGAAGAGAGAGAGGCAAGGAAACTGCACCACCACATGCTCCCTATCTGTTCCCCTTAGCCGCTCAGTGGCCCATACCTCGCCTTAATGAGAAGCGGCAACACACACAGACACATGTACCATGTCTACCCTAATTATATGAGAAAGCACTGCCGTCTCCTGCTACCCCCTGGTGGCATCATGTAATTTAATCCAAAGCGTTTTAAAAAAAAAGGTTAAACAAATAAAAATGTATCTTAAGAGACTGCCATGTACAATTTCAGTTATGAAAGAGAAGATGCTAACAGCAACAAAGCACAAAGCAGAAACAGCTCGTTTTGTGCTATAGGTTATAGTTATTAACACATACTTGAATTTCTGCTGTTCACTTTGTCTGTCTCTATCTGTCTGTCTCTTACATTTACATTTTATGCATCTGCCTGACGCTCTCACCGTGAGGGACTAGCTTGGATTCCTACATCATCAACATTACAAGCAAATGAGTCGTGAGGACAAATATTTTCAACGCCATAGTGCTCCGATATTAGATGCAGCAAATATTCCAGTATTCCTAGGATGATAATGTATGATAGAGAAGAGTTATGTAAAGAAATGAGAGTCAAGAGGAATGCTTGAACTCTCTCTCTCTCTCTCTCTCTCTCTCTGTTTGTGAAATGAGGCACTTTCTTCCACGTGCAGCTCTGAAGGGCGAGTTGCCAACATGCCATGGGGGCATGGCACAAGTCCCGTGCATGTAAAGTCTAGAGAGAGACTGTATGTGTTGCACAGAGCATTATGAAACATAATGAATTTGTTAGGATGATGTTGCCCCCGAGGCTTGGAATTACTGAGTCGGGGATGGGTGGCGGCAGAAGAGGTGGTGTAAAAGACAATGATAGACAAAATGATGGTATTAACTTGTATTTTCTTTTGTCTTAGTGCCATTGTTTGTTGTATTGTAAACATAAACTGCTAAAAGTAAAACAAATGATATTTCATGTATACTTCCTTGCTTGTTGCATGGGGTCCCTTCTCGTTCTCAGTAGTTTCACTTGGTTCCACTGGCTCACTCCCAGCACCTCTTAAGAAGACGAAGCTGGAGTAGTCTCGTTGAGTACGGTGGCCGGCGGGCGAGTGGCTGTTTGTTTAAACGACGTCTCCTCTCGCGTTTCAGTAAAACAGCCGGCACACACGCACACCCCTAAAATAACTTTTCATTACAAATATATGTAGCCTAGAGAGAGCGGCTCTCACAAGTATATTTTCAATTGTAAATTATTAATGCAAACCAGTTTTCATTCTAAATATATCTGCGGGACGTCCCCCCTTTATGCCAGACATGTAGGCGGGATTCATAAAACATTTACGCGATTTGTGCAGTCCTGTGCATGATGATGATATGATTCACTTGTCTTCCCTCCTTTGAGGCGAAGGGTAGTTGTGATGGATAAGGTGGGGGAGCTCTGGCTAAGTGAAACGTTGGCCATAGTCTGCTCTTGATTCTTTTTGTGCAAATTTCACATGCAACGTATAGCTTCTCCTTAAAAAAAGTATCTTGAAGTGGGATTGGATGGAAATAAAAAAAAAATGTAATTCATCACTCAATTTCAAAAGTATATATTCCATCCTAAACAGCGTACATATATTTTCCAAAATGAGTTTTCCTATCGTATTCTTTAGGAGTTAATGTCATTTTTCTCAAATGGTGGACATTTGATTTCAGAATGAAAATCTTGAAATGTTCCTCCAATATATGATGCATAGTCACTCTTAAGAGTCAGTATTGCACCTGTACTGTACCATTTCACCTATTATTATTGCTATGAAACCATAAGTTTGTCTATAATTCATACAAAGCTTTATAACAACACTGCAGGTCATCACTGCAAGCTAGTCAAGTTTCTAGCACATACTGCATGTAGCTTAAATCTGAGGTACAGGAGTGATCAAACAGTCGCCATTTTAAAAGGCAGACATTAACATTCCACAGGAGCGCTGCCTTGCAAAACAATGGCATCTACTGTCATTTGATAAGTATTTCAAACCGAGCTATAAATAGACTGCCAGGTACGCAGCAGTCAAGGCACCTCCACCCCCCTTTGGGAAGCTCTCTACATTTGTTCCAACCTCAAGCTACACTATTTCTACAGTCTTCCACTGCTGAGCAATTGTCATTATATGAGCTTCTTATTCTCTAAAGATCGCTATAGCTGTGATATGAAGCATGTCTTTTCAATGTCGATTCCTTTCTCCGACTGACTAATGCACATTTTGGCTAGAAATTGATGTTGGGCAGGAGTTGGTGTGGGATAAATACAGGCTTTTATGAAGTACAGATCATCATCCGACACCAGCCAACTGACAGCTTGGCAGGTGTAGCCATAGTGCTCTCACTGCCTCGCCTTGAGCTATCCATAGTGGTGGCTATGAAATATGGACAGCGGCAAATTGAGATTCATCAGGCACGCCTGCCTTGCTCACTGAAATCTATATTCAATTTTGGAGCATCTGTCATGGTAGTGGCAGGCTGAGGCATGCTGGGATTGAGAATCGCTTAAGTGTTCTGAAATTGTGCGTGGTGTGAAAAAAAGGTCTCTCTCTCTCTCTCTCTCTCTCTCTCTCTCTCTCTCTCTCTCTATCTCCCTGCCCAGCATCAAAGAATAGAGAGAACACTCTTCAAATGGTTTCTAGGGAAACAGCAATAAACTCATCGTAAACAAATAGATGAACTCATGAAAGGCGGAGGCCATTTGGAGCTGATTTCACCTAAAGGATCCTTTTCTGCAGGGCAATGTTTGTTTTTCCTCCAAGTCTAATTGATGTGCTTCTGTTCGATGATGCAAGTCAACACGCAATTTCCCGGCTAACAGCAAAGGAATCCTTACACTTATAATTTAGTCAAATAATCCACTACAGTGCAGTCTCATGTTTTGTGTGCTACACTGGGAGAATTTGGACACTATCTCCGAACCTCTGATAATACAGGAACTACCCACACCATGCTGACGAAGGCAGAACACTCAAGAGAGAATCTGAGGAAACAACAGTGTTAGGGATACTTTCAGGCTGAATGGTCACTGCAATCATGTGATGTAACGTCTCTCGTGCATTTGGTGACGAGAAACAAGCTTGAACAACCACTGGCAAGTGGTGGGCATCCTATCCTATATGTCTCGGAATTGATATAAAACGATCCTCTGATTAATCCCTAATCCTCAACCTAAGGATCCAAACCCGTTGTTGAAGATCACTTATAAGTGACGGTATAGAGACCTGGCAATGAAGAAGCAGAGGGCATGAAATCCTTCATTCTGTGGCAACGGTCAAGCTCAATCTTTCTTCTGTTCACGCTAATAAGAATTTATGATTAGGAGGAAGCGAAGGGGTAATTATCTACAGAGGAAAGGAGCAGAGAGGTCAAGGTTTTATCTGCAGGGTCGGGTTCTACTCTCAGAAACAACCAGAGAGGCAAACTGAGCTACCAATTTACATTTCAGACCATTAACGTATTCTGAGAGACTTGCAGCGGGTGAGCAGGTAGGGGTTCAGTGTCTTCCTCAAGGACACTTCGACATGACACGTGGCTGTTGACAGACACATTGGCTGCGGTGGGGATCGAACCTGTGGCTTTCAGCGACAGGACTCTCCGCTCTCACCACCTGACACCCTTGATTCCGCAAACTCCTGGATTTCACGGCAGCGTGCAAGCTTGACTTATCATTTGTCCAGGCGAGGCTATGATTTTGAGGAAGCGAAGGGGTAATTATCTACAGAGGAAAGGAACAGAAAGGTCATGGGTCTACCTGTGTCTACCTGTAGGGTCAGTTTCTGCTCTTGGAAAGACCCAGAGAGGTGCAGAGTGAACAGCAAGGCCTTGAGAGGAAGTGGAGGTTTTGATGACTCAGTAAATGGGGAAGGAGATGGAAGCTATTGTGCTCGCCCACTGACCTCCTCCGCTTAGCTCAACACATCAAACCTGAGCTTTGTTCCCCATTGTGCTCTGTTTTGACCCCGAGTTCAGATTTAGATCATAAGAGCTTGCAGCGAACACAATGAAGTCCAAAGTCAACTTGAATCTTGATTTGAATCTGTTATATTATGATTTAAGATGACATTTTGTTGTAATCCAATTTTTTGAAAAATTTCATACAGAATGTGCAAACTAAACATACAAAGGATTACTAACACAATGCTCTGTATCAAGAAAGAAATATACATCAGTGGCAGGCCTGTTAGCAGCGTTATTGAATCCAAACATACAGTACGCAATGGCATCCCAGCAATTTGAAATGACATCACATACGGGTTTATGTCTTGCTGAGGCAATTCGGCGAGTGAGTCTCCTCCATCCGTTATTGTTTGCATGTGAAATGGCCTCCATCTTTAAGGCTTGTCGTCGGCCTCACTAGCCGCAGAGAATGCATAATGGCGCCAGTAAAGCTCTTTATTAGCTCATGGTGAACAATGAGCCGTGTCAGCTGATAGAGGACGAACCCCCTGCTCGTTCCCATATAGCTGAATCCAAGGAAGTGACAATCAATAGAAATGCTTCATTTGGTTTATGTCTACCTCCGAACACCCCCCAGTGGGAATAGATTATTTTCTCCCCCCTTTATTTTAGCACATTTCCACCCACAAAAGTGACTCATTGTCTCTTCAGGCTCGTTATTGAAGCTCGGTGGAAACTGTTAAAAAGCAACGATCAATCAGATTCAGATATGACTGGCATATGTATGGATTTGCATAGTTTATATAGCATAAAAAATTCAATAATTTCTCACATCACATTCTTCTAACCTAACGATTAGAAGCATTAGTACTCAGGTTGGTCATATATTTCATATTTCTAGCCCCAAGCACACGTCTTACTGTCATTTAATTGATTATGATTAGCATCACATGAACTGAGCGCAGCAATGACAGCTGGTACGCTGACATTTGTTTTTCCACCAACAAGCTTATTTTTTCAAGGAATGACACAACACAAATACAGTTCTTGTCAATGCCAGGCAATGTCATGCCACATCCAATCTAAAAAAACACTGACTGTCAGTCATCTATCCATCATCGCGCCTACATGGCTGGAATATCTGACCACATAGAAACAGACACACACTCACTGTGCTTCCTAGTAATGGACAGAAACAGGGGAGGAGGGCAAGAGACTGAGTAAGCAATTCATTTTCCAAACGTAAAGAGAGAAATGTTTGTTTAATGATTATACTCGTGATTAAATCTGTCCAATTGCTATTAGCATGCTATTGAGAGGTAATTTGCAGAGACATCTGTCCCTGCACAGAACATTCAGAAAGGTACAGGCATTTCTAATGTTAATCACCAAAAGAATATACTTTTTTGGTGT
>OMLI01023849.1:0-20494 GCA_900302605.1 Rondeletia loricata
ATTCTGCTTGTGCTTATGTAAGGTAGTAGCCTAAATGAGCCACTAGGTGCCGCTGTTGCGCTGTTCCCTTGATAATGTAGCTCTGTTTGTCCCTTACAGGAGCTGTAGTTGTAATTTGTTCCGTGTAGGACGCCATCTTTTTTAATGTTTACCTCCCTACTTTGTAAGGGTTTGGAGCCAGCAGCCAGAGAAGAGTGTTGTCGTGAGCAAATAAAGTGCCAGGTCTCTACCACAATTCAGAACTCCTGTGTCCGGTGCTTCGTTCTTCGTTCTGGTAAACTACAAAGCCGCACCGCTTGCAGCATTACGGCTACCGTAGTCAGGAGCGTCGCGGAGTAATACATACTGTGCTTCACCATAATATTACAGTGTGTGTGTGTATAAGGACCCCAAAATTGCACCTGTCAAGAGACACGCTTACGACGCAGACTTCAAACTCAAGGCTATCAGTCACGCAGTAGAACATGGGAATTTTGTTTCGCTTAATGCGCCTTATAG
Organism: Rondeletia loricata; assembly: GCA_900302605.1. Classification (NCBI taxonomy): domain Eukaryota; kingdom Metazoa; phylum Chordata; class Actinopteri; order Beryciformes; family Rondeletiidae; genus Rondeletia; species Rondeletia loricata. The sequence goes on from OMLI01023849.1 coordinate 499, forward strand.
TCTGGTGCTCTTTATATATGAAAAAAGTTCGAAAATAGACCATTCATTGACAGTGCGCCTTATAATCCAGTGCGCCCTATAGTGCGGAAAATACGGTAAGTGTAATTGCTTGAGGTCTCGTATTTGAACCTTCCCTAATCTCTGATCCCCAGCACAAACACTAACTCACACATACATTTTTTAATGCAGACCACACACACACACACACACACGCGTTTCAAAAAATATGTAATAGCAGCAATTCAACATTTTCACAATTCAATTCTTTTTTTAAGCGCACAAAGCGTGTTTAGAGTCATAGTTTGCACAACCTTTGGCCTATATTTGAATTTGCTTTATTTTTATCTCAGTGTATATTTTTGCTGATTCATTTAAACGTGAAACAGCACACTCAACAATTTCATGTAAAGAGCAGAGAAGCAAATATCAGAGACTCAGGTGTGTGTGAGTGAATCACAAGGACCTGACATACTGTGTCAAATACATCACATCAGAGCATCCACAATATATCTCTCTCGCTCTCTCTCTCTCTCTCTCTCTCTCTCACACACACACACACACATGCACACACATACGTGCAAACTTTCAAACATTGGCAGACATTGTGGGAGGCCCTGAGCCTTGGTTTGGCTTCTGACCTCAGCACCACTCAGCATTTAGAAGCCATTAAATAAGAGGCCTGTTTGATGTGCAAGATGTGTGCGACAGGATACAAGGGAGAGGGAAAAGCAAGCGCCTCATCAAGAGAAGGCTTTTATTTTGGTTATGAAAGTAAGGCATTTGGCATACTGGTCTAAATAAACACTGAAATATTTGCATGTTTTTTTTAGAACAGTTTAGCAACTAGGGGCTTTTTATTCTCTACTTAATTCTTTCTGAGAAAAATAGTCATGCTCAGCTTTTATAGCACATCCCTGTTGACTGTTGTACATTCTTACCATTAAGTAGTATTTGACTATTTTACTGAACATTAATAATTAATTAATAAATGATTTGTATTAAATTGCCCTTCTGTCAAAACCAAGCCACTTCTCTCATTTTGTTACATTTTATGAAGGCACACGCCTAGCATGCCTAATCAGGTTGATAAGCCATTTCACTGGTAATTCACATAGGAAGAACAAAAAGTATCTGTATCAACTCACAGGCTGAGCCTAATGCTGTGAGCCTTTTTATGGTTCAGAAGGCAATTAAGCCATTAGCTAAACTTCTAACCTTTTCTTCCTTGTGTTTTCCCCCACATTTTCTGGCGTCTCGGATCAGAGTGCCCTCGAATGAATGCCAGGGGGTCTCTCCTGAGCAGAGCATCCTTACGGTGGACAGGTTGCCTATTGGAGTCCCTGAAGTCCAGGGAAGTTTTGCCGGCACAGAAACGCATCAATTTCCCACCTCTTAAGATCCTTGAGTCTGACCTGACCTTACTGATCTCTAATCAGTCATAGGGTCACATGGCCTTTGCTTTATTGATCACACTAATGGTGCTGATGGAGAGGGACCATGGTCAGCTACTGGCCATGATGAGGTCATGCAGGGGAGCTTTGATACTGGCATCTATAGGAATGCAAATGTGACTGGCTGCCTGACCAGTACATTACAATGGGAATAACAACAGATCGGGGCAGACAGTGCAGCTGCCCCCATTAGTTTTAATCACTGGGCTACATAAAAGACAAATGTAATTAGGCTGTATGTGTGTCACACAGGAGAAAAATGCATGTGGCATCTTGTGTTGTTTGATGACTTGTCTGACCTCAGTGAGAACATGTGAGTGATTAAGGAACTGTTTAAAGGGAGAGATGGGTCAAGGGTCATGAGAGATGAGTGAGGTCACACAGGCTCGTCAGCAGTCTGGTTCATCAATTTTGCTTCATACTTGGGTTACCCAAAATGTGACAAAAAGCTGCTCTGTTTAATGTATAATGCTCAGTTAGAGTTACTCATTTGTTTGAATCTGACCAATTCACAACAACAATGGTGTGCTCCTTTCACCAGATTAGGCTAAACTGTAATTCATCACACAGGTGATAGGATAGTAGTGTGGCTTACTCATTCTCATAGCTTTTAAGTGATCACAATACTTCACTCACTATGAGACCATGCGGGTGATTTACTTAAACCAGAAAGCCCATCAATAACACATAGTTTGGAGAGCAGAAGGTAGCTTAAAAGGTTGCTGTCCTAGTTAATGAAATTGCAGTGATCTCATTTGTCCACTGTTTTTGGAGTGAGAAATAATCTTTGAGTGATTGGAGAAGGTTCTTGCAGTCACTAGACATATGGACCCGGTGCTCAGGCAATAGAGCCAGTTTCAACCTCATTCATCAGAGTGAGGAGTTGCTGCAATGAAGCCAGATGAGATCTTTGCATCCAAATTTCCGGCTAGGCTGATACTAGTGAGAAAGTTGTAAGGGTTTTTATGAGCAGTTTAATTTACTAAAAGAATGAACATTTGTTTCACATGTTGCTGTTTCTTTTTTGGGTCTGTAGAAGGCCACCATCAAAAGTGTTTGAACAGGATACTCTACTCACTTTATGCTAAACAAAGGATAATGAAAGAAGAATGAACAACGTTCCAATGTTTTATCATTTGGCTTTGTTTTTTCTCAGTCAAAGTCAGTCAAAAACCTGTTCAAACTGTAAAATATTGACAGCATTCATATGGAACCGATTACTATTCTCTATTCTAAAAACAGGCCGTCTGTTTACTTTAATTCCAAGTTAATCTGATATATTTAGTGTACAGGGCAGCGCTAGTGTATACTTAAGGTTTGGATCACTTGTGCAGCTTTTAGCGGCTCCCCTTACTGTAATTAAAGCTTTCACTGTGTTAAGAGCTTGTGGGTGTGTGAGTGTGGGTATGTGATATGTTTTTGTGATGCATGTGCTTATGTGCTTTTGTGTAAGAGTATGGTCAATGCCAGTGTCTTGTGAGTGTGACCTGGAAAGAACCAATGTTGATAGCCTACATGAGATGTTCTGTTTGTTTCCAATTGTAAAATGGTCTAATAAGCTAGATTTGAGTGTTTTTGCATGTGTACCTATTTGTGGGCCTGAGTGAGCTGCAATCAGGATATTAAGCGTGTTGCCTGGAGCAGTGTATATATACTTCGTCCTCTGCAGGGACTGGCGCCCCAAGCAGGGTCTGCATGTAGCACCCTCCATATGGTGGCTCGTCATTCGTTTTCTGTTGCCCTGGTGCCTGGGAGGCTCATCAAACCCTAGAGTCCAATCTCTCCACAGGCCTAATTCTACTCTACTGTGATATTTCCCTCTCTGGCCAATCGGATAAGTCACACATGGCTTCACCACACGAAAGAACAACAGCAGCCTCAAGCAGATGTTGCTCTGTAGACTGCCCATGGAGTGGAAAACTGGGTTTCAAGAACAGTATCCGAGTTATTGTTAGAGTTCACTATGTCTTGGAAGGGGAGGTGCATTTTTATGGCTATGAGCTAAGACCTCAGAGGTCATATCCTTGCAAAGGATGAAAATGTAGTAGGCTATGTATTTAATCTCCAAGCATTTTTAGATGGTGTCTAGGCAATAATTAGAGATTTGAATGAATAAAACAGGTCTCCGAGTCTCCTGAGTAGATACAAAATATAACTGAGCAATCACAGCAGTATAGTAGTTGAAAACAAAATGGAAGTCCAGAGTATTATTTTGAGTGGGGTTTGTTGTATTCGAGATAAGAGAAAGCAATCTGTTCTTTTATCCACTTTTATTCTGTAATATGACCAATATTTTTCATATTCAAGTGTGTATGAAAAAAAGTCACTGGTTTCTTAAAAAGCTAAATACAATAAGCATTGGATCAAGGCACATACAAGACTGGCCAAAGGGCATACAATGCACTTTGGTTTTCAATTGTAAAGAACAATTAACTTCAAATTGTGGCAACATAAAAGTGTGTTCCATTGGAAAATAATACAAAATAATACTCATAACAAGGAATTGCTGACACTGTGGTATTCTAATGAAAGCCAACATGTTTTGCGCTGTCTTTTTTTGGCCTGGTGTCTAGAATGACGTATGGTACATGGTACTAAAGAATGCCACCATTGTAGTTTGGCCATTGTTGGCTTGTACAAATAGAGATAGTGGGGGGTCCTCTGTGTCAGCCTGTCCACTCTACTTATATTTGAGGAGCAGAGAGCTCCTAAAGGTCGGTGTGCTTTATCTGCCCTGTGCTGTGGCCCACAAGCCCATCAGAAACACAGGAACCCTGCTTGGGTTGCTGTGCTGTGTTTCTTCTTCTTGCAAACAGAAAAGAAATAATTCACACACTGAACAAAGCAGAGAAATAAAGCATGGCACCTCATCTCTAGTTGTTTCTACTCCATACCAGGTGAATATCAAAGCAAGCTTCTTGGTCTCTGGTACACAGAGACAGCTGCTGTCTGCTCATCATTAAAGAGGGCAACATGCCTGCTTTGCCTATTAGTTGATCAGCTGTGCCTTAGTTTACGTCATGTCATTTTTTTTTGCCTTTTTGTTTTTCTGACAGCCACAAAGTTAAAAGAATGACCTGTGCTTTATACTACAAGGTTTTCTAAAGTCTGATTGTTCAACACAGCAATGAAAACCCACTTTCACAGTTGACAAGTCATCATATCTCAGTAGAACACAGAGTTTCTTTTAGTTGGTCGATAACCTTAAGCAAAGGAAATACAGTACAAATTACTACAAATCCCTAAAATATAGAATTGCAGTTAGTTACAACACCCACTGATGGTTCAGTGATAGCCTGCAATTGGAACGTTCTTCCTCTTCATAAAATGTCCTTAAATATAAATTATATGGCAAATGTACAGAACATTGCTTCCTTAGTCTTATAGATCCAGTGTTTTGTAAAAGTCTAGCCACTCTGTTCAAGTCACGCACTCATCATGAATGTCCATGCGCAATATCATGAATGGGAATGGTCTGAATCTGGTATTCCACTGTCTCTGTAGCTCCTGTTGTTAATACTGTTCTCACTATGTGGGCTTTTGTACAAACTCAGGCCATTAGGTGGGAAAATTGTGTGTATCACAAACTCCTCCTTGGACACAGGCAGATGATTTATGGGTATCATTTGAAAAGAAGTCTCTCGTATTTCTAGGATGGAGTTGTCCTTCTTGGTGCCAGCCTCAGCATAGTCATCCTTCCTCCGACGACCTTTGTTGTAGGTGCAGTTCCTGGAAAAGAGCGAACCATTCCTGTGGACATACCAGCACACCAGTGCCAACATGATTATTGCCAAAAGAGCCACAGCCCCTCCAATGATAGCGGCCAAAGGCAGACTGGAATTTTTGTAAGGTTCTTTCTCCTGCTCTCTGTTCAAAGTCGTAGTGGGGTTGTATGATTTGTGAGAGCCAGTCTCTGTCTCTATACAAACAGGTGTCTCGTCTGACAGGTAAATGTTGCTGGTCTCCATGGGAACCATGCATATCCTATAGGAAGACTCTGGCTCCAGTGCAGTGAGCAGGTACTCCGTCCTCTCCCCCTGCACGATGGTCTCAGTGATGGAGCCAAAGGCAGGGCTGTGCCCCAGCTTTAGCCAGCTGAGCCGTAGGGCAGTCATGGGCTGTGACACCCTCCAAGATATGTGCACTGTATCTACACTACTTGACTTCACATTGATGGTGATGATCTTTCTGCCTGACGACGTGGTAGTGCTATGGTAGTTCTTACCTATGTCAGGCCCTTTTACCACAGGCCTTTTAGTCACAAATGAGGGCCACTGGGGCTGAGAGGGGGGTAACGTGTTGGAGACTGTGCTTGTCTCATACGTGGGGCCAAGGTCTGTATCTGTGCAGTCAAACATGTCTGTAGATAGGTCTTTAATAGCCATGCCTTTGACCTTATCAGGACCCTGGCACATGAAGCCACGTACATTCACCTTAGAAGGCAATGAGCGCAGCCAGTCGCGCACCCATTTCATCCGGCAAGTGCACTGCCAGGGGTTGTTGCGTAGCAGGAGCTGTGTGAGATTGTCCAGATCTTCAAAAACACCTTGTGGGAGGCTGCTCAGGTTGTTACCAGACAGGTCCAGGCGATACAGCTGCCTGAGGAAGGCAAAAGCCCCAGGTGGAATGCGATTAATGTGATTATCCTGTAGCTGCAACTTCTCCAAACTGGTGCCTGGCAGGTTGGCTGGCGGCGATGTCAGTGAGTTCCTCACTAGTGAGAGTTCAGTCAGGTTGATCAGGTTGATGAAAGCCATCTCCCCAATTCCACGGTTGTTGAGTAGGTTACCATCCAGGACTAGTCGCTTCAGGTTGATGAGATCTTGCAGGGACTGTTCTGAGATGGAGGAGATGCGGTTGTCATCAAAGCGCAGCTCCTCAATGGTCATGGGTAGGCCTGAAGGGATGGTACTTAGGTGGTTCCTGGAGAGAAAAAGCAGTCTGAGGTGGTTACTGTCCCTGAAGGCCCCCTCCTCTATGCTGACTGCTGATACAGAGTTATCATCCAGGTGCAGTTCCTCAATGTAGGGAATTTGGGCTAAAGAGGCATGGGTGATCATCCGAATGTTGTTCTCCTGAAGGTGGAGTTCTTTGACCCCAAGAGGAAGGTTAGTGGGGAACTCATCCAGGTTGTTGCAGTATAGATAGATCTTCTCCACACTGGAGAGCCTGCGGAGCTCTGCAGGGATGCCTGAACTCTTAATGCGGTTATTTTGCAGAAAGAGCACTGTAGCATCCAGGGGTATACCAGTAGGAATGGAAGTCAGGCCACGGTCATTACAGTAGATGAAGGTCCCATCACAGCGGCAGACTGAGGGACAGGAGGCGGAGGTCACCAGGGGGTTAGCAAGACCCAGCAGCAGCCCGACCCTGATGAGGAAGAGGATAAAGGCCTTGCATTGACGCACCATCTTGAAGCTGTGTTGTCTGGCAGTCTAATCACTCAAGAGCCCCTGGGGAGGAGACACAAGGGTACATTTAATGCACAAGGCCTTTAAAGGAGAGCCAAATTCCTGTTCTCATAATTGCTGTTTGTTTGAAACCGCTGCCTGCAGCACTTTCTAGATTAAATAAATGCTGAAAGAATCAGCTTGAATCCCTCCTATTAGATTGATATAAATTGATTATTAGGATTGCCAGACATTGGAAATAAAGTGAAACCATTTTAAAGCTAAAACTGCTTATTATAGAACTGTCTTAACATCATCTACAAGGAAAATAGAAATTCCCTAGGATTACAACTTTAGAAAGTAACCTGCGTTTATAAGTAGATCTACTTTTTTCATTTCTTTCTTGTTGATAAGAAATGCTTCAACTTGTGAGCTGTGTGAATTGAATCCCTGTGCTTGGGCTTTTGGCTCTGGCTTGCGAAATGTAATAGCATTCCCTAGTTGTTTTACACGTTTCTGTATCTCAAGGCTGCCTTTCATTGCTACAGACCATGAGGGTGAACAAAGTCAGGCTTTGTTGATGAACTGTTGTGGAACCGACATACTCTTAAGTCCTATTAGATCATTGCCCATGTCTTTCTCCATTCAAATTATCGGGTTTAACTGGCCTCTTACTAGGTGGGGAAGAAATGTCTCTCTTTACAGAAAAGAAATTAGATTAAATTCTTTAGCAAGTTAAGATCTGAGCAGAACAGGTTTTCTGAGGGATTCTGTGCATTTTAGTCAAACTCCTGGTTGCAGTAATTTGCACACTCAAAGCAATAGATGAAAGTTGTGAGCTCCATTTCTCCCTACACAGCACTACCTTATTGATCTTTACCGTGACTGTGGAATGTTAAAAAAGTGTGCATGTTTTGAATTTTTATATAGCACATTATAAAATCGTACAATTCATAAACTCAGTGCCGTGGTAACTGTCCCTACTTCATGCCTTGAAATTAACAAAAGCAGAGATGGTGCAAAGCAGAAGGTGCCAACTGGTTGCCTGTCTCTTTTTTCCCTGACTATTGAAGTGTAGTTCCCTTTTAATTAGGCTAATACTGATTTATTGCTTTAATTATGCATTCCTGCCATGACCTCTCTTCCTGCACGTCTCATTAGAAATTGTGGTCTGGTCAGTGAAGTGGAAAGAGGCATAGCCATCCATATTTGTCATACCTGATTTATAAGATGCGGTAAATCCTTTCCAGTCACCAAAAATCCAATCAAGATTTCCTCTTGAATTTGCTCTTATCCTCTCAGAAGAGAAAAGTTTGTCCAAGGGGTTTCTGGTGATATCCTGACCTGGTCAGTGTTTGCTGAGCTGATCCTTGTTTGGACGATGACCTCCTCTGTGTTGTCAGGGGCTCATGCTTTCAATGCCTTTACCATGGCAGATAAGCCTGTAGAAAAAGCATCTCCACTCACTGACAAAGCATGCAATCTCAGGGAATATTAAAAATCCTGATGGGTGTGGAAATCGTTGAGTTTAACAGCCGTAACCCCGAATTAGTTTTTTTTTGTGTTTTATAGTGATCCGTGTGTAAGAAGGGGTTAGCTGTAGCGAAGGCTTCTTTCTGCTGTCAGGCCCGGCAGTCATGATGAGTTGACACAAAGCTGGACTGAGCCATGCCAATCCCCTGTGCCACAGGCTCAATCCAGGCCTGTTCACTTGTGTACTCCAGGCCTGCAGGTAACCCAGAATCCTCTCCTCCCTTGTTGAACCTGTATACGCATTAATCCAGGGCTCTGGTCCCTCTTCCTGGAGCAGATAACCAATGTTCTCCTCCCCTCTAAGGATCAAAACAGGGCAAGGTGTTTATCCTTCCGTGCCCAGCCTCCCTCACACATCTGCAGCTTGACTCATGCTGTGCCCTCCTCACACCTGGGATGGTGTTCTGAAAAATAGCGAGAGAGGCAGACATATTTAGTACCTGCATTCAATTCTTACAAAAATAATCTGTTGATGGCAGGGCTAGAATAGAGTACGCTTTTAAGATGAATGAAATCCATTTATTTTACATTTAAGTAACTTCCGTGCAAAAATAAATGTTAGTGACTTATTATGTTTTCAGCGTTTTGAATCGTTCTCTGCATTCCTGCACACTTAAAGTCCTTATTTCAGCCATTGTATTTTTTATAGTATGAAACCTAAAGTTAAATTGATGTTATTTTTTATGCCGAGACCTCCTAAACCTCATTAAGTTTACATGTAAATTCCACTAATTTGCCTAAATTACCCATTTGATTGCTCTGTTTGAATGTCTTTGATACTGGACTATGGAACCTAGCTTATCTGTTACATTGTGAATTGTTATAAAAAGAATACCCCTTCCTCTTGGCCATGATTGTGCCTGATGACCTTTTACTCTAATAGACCACCCTTCTTTTCTATGGTGATACTAGAAAGAATGTCTATGCATACGAAAGACTGTGTGATCTAGACCCTGATACAATGGCTATGGGTGGAGCCCTTCTGCCTTACTCAGTCTAGTTCACTGCTCAGCTGTGTTTTTACTGTTTCACAAGAGAGCTAGTCCTAAGATTAAAAAAAAAGAATCCAATCTGCTCTGGTTTTAAAACAAGGCTAGTTCAGATTCCACAGATGAGGCCAAAACATAGTGCTGAGGACCCAATAGCTGCCTCAGCTAGTCCTTACTGAATTACTCACACACTGCTAAAGGACAATCATGACAGACGAGGACCATTTGAATTTCGTATGGAGAGGGTGGCGGCCATTCTATCCGTGTAGCCCCTGTCACTCCTAGCTCTTACCTTTGACCCCCTCCCCCCACCCCCAGCCTCTAATTATATTCTATGAATGCTTGTCCTGTTTGTAAAAATAGAATTTCCTTTGCCAAAGAAAATGTTATGTTTCCTCCGACAACACAATGGCTTTGTGTCCTTACATGTAACCTGCTCGCTGCCACTGTATGCTGTAAAACATGTAAAGGTAAATGAGGAACAAGGAGCCCAGCCATTTAACTGTTGTAGCCCATGACAAGGAGAAGATTAGGGAATTGAGAAGTTTGTAACTCGATTAAAACTCCTGAGACGCCGTCTAATAATAACGCCACCCCCTTCCTTCTGTTCCATCTAAACACGGGTCCTCGGTCCAGTATTACATTAGTAGTGGATTAGAGTCTGGGGAAAAACACCAGATGTGACCTCTACTAACTTTTGGAATAAAGGAGCCTGACAAGGGGGAAAAGCTGAAATTCCGTAATAGAGTTTTAGAAAATGGCTGGATGATAGAGGGATATGTGCTGTGAATGAACTTTTAATGCAGCACTTAGTCAAGCTATTTCAATTTTAAATAGCCCTTTTCACCTCGTTTTGTAAAGTTCTTCTGCCTCTGAATACTGTTCAGTGTGTAGTCTTGATTTGAACACTCAAACTCTCAGCATTACATAAAAGAAAGTAACTGTCTCTGCACTTCCGTCTATCAAGAGAACCCAGCAAGACCTATCTGCACTTAGAATAATAGGCTTTTAAGGTTGTGAGACAGCATGATTCTCTGTATAAATAGCCCTATATATGATATGGCACAATATTCCTTATGATTCTACCTATCCTTCGCCCACTGCAACACTGTTACCTAAGCAGCAGCCTGGCTAGATGCCATTGAGATGACAGTATCTGACTCGGTGTCTAGTAAGACCACTGATGTAAAGATAGTCAGAAAGAACAAAAACATAACCAAACATTGTAAATTTAATTAATAAAGACCTAAATGCAGAAAATGTTGAGGCCTGGTCAAACTGTATCATAGGCTTCAATCGTAGCATCATGTTGTCTTTACTATGTGTGGGTGATTTATCAGAGGGGCTTCTCTGAACCGAGCAGATCAGGCTTCCTTTACAGGGAGTGCAGTCAGCTTGAGAGCCAGGCCTAGATGCTGGCTATTTTTTTTTCCACGCTCATCGGATTTCAGCAGAGTGGCCCCTCTCCATTGTTCCTTACAAGGCAAGCATGTGGGCCTTGTAGCCTAAACTAAGGGGGTTTAGGCATTAAAACATTTTATTCAATCAATTTTAAAATTCCTATATTCTAGACAGTCCATTTTGCGAAGCCTTTCCCATTGCATTCACTGACAACATATATGCACACAAACGTACGCACACATACACACACACACCATACTCACACACAATCATTTTGAGAGAGATGGCGGTTGGGTAAAAAAAATTTTTGTGATGGATATCTTTCTCCATCGTTCTAATAAGCTCCGCTGGCCGCCAGGAGATTTCTATAGCAGTCAAAGTGGCTTCTGCTTCATTTAATCTGAAAGTTAAATTGAGCATCCTGGTAAAATTGTGCATGTGTACAGCTAGTTACCTTTCAGTGGAGAGTGTGGGAGGCTCACACAAAGCCAGACACTGATAGCCATTGTAAGCTCAACACGCATAAGTGCACATTAGTCTGCAATAACAGGGCCCAAGACTTTGTGCCCCCTAGTCATACACTGAATGAGAAAGGCTTTGGGAAAACTGAAATAGAAACAATTTCATGCCTGTCAAAAGTATTGCAGATTAAAATGACTTTTAGTCCCATAAAGTACAGAATAATATTACATGGGTTGCATTTAGGGTGGAAAGAGCTGTAGAAGTAGTAATGGCTGACTGTTAAATGATTCATGAGTCTTGAAATTAATTTTGAACCACAGTAGAGCTCTCCATTGGGAAATCAGTGTTGTTTGTATCTGCTGTTGATTATTCATTCTAAATCATAATATAGTTTTGAATTATGATTGATTGCAAACAGTATAGTTATTGAATGCTCTTTTTTTCCCTTCACATTTCACGCTTGAAAATGTGCTTTGTCTATGTATGGCATTGCTAAGGAACTGGTTGTCCCATGTCACATATCAGTATGTAACCACACAAATACAAAAGCAAAACAGTAGGTAAAGGGCTGAATTGTGTTAGGATTGTATGTTCATGCAAATAAATGTGCTTATTTTGGTTAAAGACAATCAACTTACCAGATATGAATGCAAAATGGAGTGTCGATTTTTATCTATTTATCCTTGATATTAAAAAAATGTCATTATTTCATTGCTCATGACTTTGATATGAGGGAAACAGAGATGAGTTTTTGCGGTGAGTAATTTTTGTGTTACCAGAGTCCCCTAATCCTCCTGCCTGCCTCTGCTTCTCATACTGGTAAGTTGTATGTCAAGACACTACTGTGGTGCCGAGACACAATGGAACATTCATGGTCACATCTGAATTCACAGGGACACAGAGCATGTTTCAGTTGAAGAGAAAATGGGAGAAAATCTATGATAGTTTCACAGATTTGGTATGTGGCCTCCTGGCGCTGTCTTTGGATGGGCTGAACAGATGATACTTTTGCTAGCCCATTAAGAGCAGAGAGGGGTCTGGGACAGACGGGGGTCTCTCTTTTGTAAAAGACTGAAAGGAGAGATCTGTAGCAGCTGCAATGGTTTTTTCCCCACATGGGGGTGGTAGGCACTGCAAGATGAGATGTGTGTGTCTATATGTGACAAGCACACACCAAAACACACCATGGACTAGTACTTCTCCAGAAGTCCCATGATTATCACCCATGTTAAGCTACATGGGGGAACCCATCTCAGTACAGGCCAGACATACACAGGGATTTGTTAACCTCCATGCCTGTCCATCTAGTCTAGTCACATCGCCTACAAAGCATATTCCCGTCTATGCTGTGCACCCATGTTTACGCCTTTACTTTTGGCAACCATTCTGAAATTTTTTTTCTTTCTTTGAGGTTGGAATACATGATGGGACATTGTTCAGTGGCTAAATAAATTATGAACTGAACTGAATTAGGCCTCAGAGTGAGAATGCAATTTGAAATATAGGTCTTCATGTTTATGAAGGCCTGTTGTTGTTACATATTCCTAAAACAACCATTGACATATTTTATGCTCAAACCTTTCTGGGAATGTAAAATGCTGTCTGTAGTGACCTGGTTAGTTGTTAATCTGAAATGCAAATTCCCTCTGAAAGCAACTGACTGGGGACTTTTGCCTCAGGCAGTCATCACTGAAGACAATTGGGTCTGTCCTCATGTCTACCATGTTTAACAGGCTATTTATTTATTTGTCTCTCAAACGGACTCAACACCATTACATTGCATCACAATTGGGAGTCAAGTTTGCCTCTAATACTTGAAATCAGGCTGTCTGCCAATCATTTTCCATGATGATTTAGTTCAAAGCATGAATGACCTAAACATCTGATGAAGATGAGTGGCTATGCTAAATTGGATTAACCATTCCAGTCCATGCCCTGGTGTTGCCACTAAAACACAGAGCCCAAATACACTACTTAAGATAATCCAAAATCCACTTTATTGCATTGATCGAATGGGATAAATACCAAGCTTGCTTATAGAGAGGGATCTAATCAACACTGGACTTTCATTCATCAGCAACATGGGCTGAAATGAGAGTGGTGAATCTGCTGTCAGCCGGCCATATGAGCAGAGGGTATTATCTTACTGTGAGCCGCGCTTTATTTCTGGATGCCTATTAATATGGCAGTTCATTATCACAGAGCTGTGACTGTACAGAAATGTGAGATATTTGGTTAGAGGCACCGTTAATGTATGCCATGTTATGTGCGGTAAACGAGCCGCTGCTTGCTGTCTGATGTGCGAACTGGTGATATGAAACTCCAATGAAATGTTTCACTGCATTTTCAGAGGACCTTCATGACTGCGCACAAAGCTGACAGAACATGGGGGGGCGTCCGCATCGTCTGCACACAAAAAAAGCGTACAATTGCACACAGTAAATTACACCCGACTGGGTAAAATATGAAGAGGAGCTGGTCCAGGTCGTCGAGACACAAACGTGTCCCAGCTGCCGCTTCACGTCCAACTCCGCTCCTCCGGATCAGCGCTGCAGTGTCAGACGCGCACCGGGGTGTCGGAGCCTAAATCACACGGTCCCCTAATCCTATGAAGTCTGTGCGTATTCGGCATCTCTGTTTATTTAACCATTGGCTAAGGAGCATCAAAATGAGATGCGTTATAACGAAAAGATGTCAAATGTCCCTGTTGCTCCCCGAGTGCTTTTCGACTGTGTTTTACCAGTCTAAAGAGGATATGAACGGGCAAATTAAGTCTTTTACGATAAGAAAATTGCCTCAACACAGAGAAAGAAGAAAATAAAGATAGAATAGAGATAAAATGTTGGTCTCCGTTACGCACAGAATAAAGAGGGACGCAGCACTGGATCGAGGTAGCAAGTTGAAAGCACGAGAGGGGTTTGAGATGAAAAGATGGATAATCTGTTCGTTTAAATCTGATTTTTATCCGACGAGCTGAACAGTAGGTTTTTTTTAGCAGGTAAACCCGCGGAAGAGCTTATTTGGAAGAAAAGTGCACTCCCGATCAATAACAGAAAAACCTTTTGCGGCAGGAGCGAGAATAAAAAACGAGGGCAACTAATTTGACATAACCAACTACATTATTCTGTATGACTTTTATTTTTCCTCTGCCAGAAAGAGGATCCAAAAAAGATCAAACGAATGCATTCCAAAACACGACTAGACCAGCCAAAAAAAAACAACCCGCACTTACCTCTATAATCAACCCAAAAAATGAAAGTAACAGGTATCCTCTTAAAAAGGCTTTCACAGTGGGGAAAAAAAGGTAATAATCCAATGCAGGTTATGGGGATTTAAATTCAGATCCCCAAAAAAGCCCCACTCACAAGGCTAGAGCTATCTGTGTTTTATCTGGTATGTTTACTGGTGCCCCCCCACACACACACACACGCACACACTCACATACACATTGTGCAAGGACAGAGGTGCATGGGTAGAGCTCAATACAAATGTGGAGTTGTATCTGCCTCTAGCTCTGCTTCAATAGAGCGCTGATGTCATCTGGAGGAGGGACCTCCTCCTCTCTCTCTCTCTCTCTCTCTCTCTCTCTCTCTCTCTCTCTCTCTCTCTCACTGGTCTTGCCTTTGCTCCGTTTGAGAGATGCAAAGAAAAGGTGCAGTGTTGGATGGTTGCACTAGGGGGAGTGGAGGAAAGGGGAAAGGCGTTCAGATCCTTGTCAGATGTGTGCACTAAAGAGGAGTGACTGGTTGGAAAGCAGTGCTCACTGGCAGAAAAGAGGGAGAGAGAAAAAGTGGCAACGTATGTGTGTGCATGTTGGTGAGACTGAGAGACACACAGGGCCTGTTCCTGACAGTGATTTGTCTTGAGTTGGCGTGTTGCAGCTATGTTGGTTCTAGTTGAGTCGTTATTTGTGCATGTGTTAGGGATGTGTCAGAGTCATTTATGTTTAGACTGAGAGATTTGTCAGTTGATATCTCTTTTGTAGGCTTTCTCTTTTAAACCGTCATCTAGACAGTTAAAAAACAACTATTGAAAGAAAGAAAAAAATCTAATTTTTTACAATTGTAAATGCAAACTGATTTGTCCCAAAACATATAAAGCATATCAAATTCAATCTAAAAAAAATGATCACAAAAAACTGCCCATTTCTATGTGTGAAATGCATACCAGGCAGGCTGATTGACAGGTAATGAATATTTGATGATTTTGTCTCAACGAGTCAGAATAATTTACAAGATTTTAGAGTTGTGTTCATTCCTCATGTGTTTGCACTTGCATGTGTTTGTGTGTGTGCATATACATTCATCTATGTGTACGTATCTGTGTGTTGATACGCATGTGATACGGTTACAGCATGTCATCTTCTTGTGATTCGCTCACACACACCTGAGTCTTTGTGACTTTTGCTCCCTTTGCTTTCTATTTGACCCTATTTAGTGTTCCATTTCAAGTTTAAATGAAGCCAAACAGCGGGTTTGCGCCCTTAGAGGCCCGGAGCAGCGATGAGTCACCCTGATAGTGAAAGGGTTGTGCAGCAGAGCTGACCCAGCCAACACTCTGTCCTGCCCTGCGTCATCTCCAGTGTTTCCCCCTCCGGCTACCTGATGAGGCAGACACTGGAGTCCAGCGCATGGAGCAACACTGGAGCAGCTCAGTTCATCCTGTTGTTGAATATTAGCCTATTGTCCAAGCCAGCGGGTCTAGCTCTAATGATCCGATCTGTGTGTCTTAGTGACTGCACAGCATAAAGAAGTACGCTGCCGAATGTGGTGATTCCTCTCTCATTCCTCTCTACTGTCATTACTAATTACCTCAAGCCTCTTATGCCATTCAGTTGTGATTGCCTGGAGGGGTCTGTATTCATTTTCAATAAACACACGTTTGTTGTTAGAGGGGTGTTATTCTAACTGCTAGCTTAAAGTAATCATGTCACCGTCTGTCAAGAGAGAGCAGCTGCCTAGTAGTAATAAATTAAAGTCAGAAGAGCAAAAGGACAATTTTTGTCAAAGAGCTGGCATTGAACCAAATAATATTTTTCTCTGAGATAAGGTGAATGGAAAGGCCTGATTTTTAAATCTTTGGCAAATGACCGTGGTTTACACAAAATAATATAGTCTGTGTGTGTGTCTGTGCTTTTATAAATAAAATAAAATAAATGCTGTCCACGGAAGCAACCTCCTGACACAGGCAACAGCACAGCTCATTTATCATCCCTGACCTTACGCTCTACTACTGATTCTTTGTTATCCTATTCTCCCATTTGCTACTCATCTGCTGATGTGGCCTCAACTCCTAACAATTGTCATGGCATCATCAGGATGATGGGCACTAGACAAGAGCGAGCGTCCAAGTGACTGACCATCGCTGACCTTTACTTTACCAGGACAGGGAGGCGTGTTTCAGCCTCGGCACATCGGCACATGGTTAAGCCATGATTGTCATCTTAACTGGAGTGGCTAATTGAACAGACCCTCAAGCCTGGAGCATCTGCCAAAACCTACTTAGACCTCCACTGGAGTTTTTCAATTTTGTTTGCTTTCCAACTGAAGTGGCTCTCACTTTTGTTTGAAACAAAATTGAATTTCCATACAAACAGATTGCCTGCGTGGATGCTGATCATTTGGAGGCAAAACAGTATGAAATCACATTTCTATTGTGTCATGAAGTTCTCACTCAAGCTTAATGTTTTGCTGGTAGGTGATGAGTTTAACTGTGTTATCATGTTGGCCCAGGTGTTATGTGCCAAAAGCTACAAGGTGAGAAAAGGTCCGTTTTGGACATCCTGACCTGATCCTTGTCTCCTCTCCAGAGGGACAGAGCAGAGAAACCTGTGCCTGACCTCACACTGGCTTCCTCCCCTAAATCGACCGCAGACACATCTGTCAGCGACTGCCGATTGGCCCTCTCTCAGACATACAAAGAGCCCCACTGGAGGACGAGGGTGTCCGGTTTCTGTTATCTCAAGAGCAGGGGAAATCTGTTGCCCTGTTCATCTTTTGTTCAGGGGGATAGGTGCTCCCCTCTCCCAAGGATGCAATCTACTTTATCTGACCCATCTCAGTGTGTTTTGACAACAGACAGGTCTTTGATGGCTCTTGATGACCCCCCCTTCCTTGCCCTGTTGTGTGGGTTAGCGAAGGGGGACAGCATAGCAAAGTTTATTAAACCACTTGATTTAGCTAAGTGGGGGTTGGAGTGCCTCTTGGTTCTGGTGACAACAAAACAACTGTTAAGTCTGGATGCTGTCCTAGTTCTATAGCGGACTGTCCTGACCCCTATTTGTGTCTCTCATGATAGGCAGACATTCGACCAGATAATTGATTCTCTCTGCTCTTACTGTGGCCAATAGATAGAGTTTGCAATTGGCATGCTGTGGTGCCCTACTTTCTGGATTGTCTGCCAAAACATGCGCGCCCAGTCTGATTGGTGCAACGTATGGATATCATTTTATCTCCCTCAGTTTTTCCATTTATCTGTCACTTAAGCTTACTGTGTGTTCACTGAAAGAGAGACAGCTTGTGTAAAATACAATAGGCCCCAAAACTGCTCAGGGGCACACAGGGGGAAAATGGAGACTGATTTCCCCTCATGTCTCTTTCCTCACTCTGACTGGAATTCATTATTGATAGACTTTCCGGGCCAAATTAAAGGGAACATGTAAAAGGCTTCTGCCAAACCCCCCGCTTTGTTTTTCATTTACCTTTTGCTTTATTTGCATATTCATCCTCTACAGGCAATCGGCAGCGATCTTTGCTGTAGGCCTTTCATCTCCTCTCTGCCATCCTGACAGGCAGCTTTTCAGTATCACAGCAGTTTAACTAGGATTTGTGTTTGAGAGGGCTGTTGGTTATGCTAAGGTGTTCATATTTTTGAATTGCATATGATGTAATGTGTGTGACAGGGACGTTGGTTTTTGTTGGTGTGGGTTTGCATACATGGAAATGTAGGCGTCAGCGTATTGCACAGTATGGTCAAGACAAGAAAAAAAAAAGCTTTGACTGAAGGAGCTTGTCGGCTCTGTATGCATATGAATGCAGATGTCAGTGACATGAAACAGGGCCTTGCCACTGGCATGGTCACTATTGGGCCATGCAGTAAGGTACTGGGTTCCTCTTTTCTGATGCAGATCCCAGATGTTGAGAGACAGGCTGACCCCTTCATCTCTTGGGACTAGGACGCAGAACAGAGAAAGAAAAGGAGCCAGCAACAACAGCGGCTAAAGAGGCCGACATCCTGCTGCTTAGGCCAGCCCAGGGGTCTCGGTCATTTGGACTGCGTGTTTGTGGGGGAATGACAAGCCATGCAAATAGCTCCGTCGGCTGTTTTTCCCCTCATCTTTTGTTTTCTTTGGTTGTTCTCTTGGTTTCTCTTGTGTTGGCTGTAGAGACAGAGGAACTCAGGGATGAGCGAGTTGTAGAAAAAAAGGCAGAGGGGGGTTGGTGCTGACTGGTCAACCGCAGGACCTCCCATAGGTTAATGACCCCCAAAACAATGCTCTGTGATCAGATTAGATAGAGCACTCTCCCCCGGCTGGACTAATCAACACAATAAAGGAGATAAAAGATTTTTTTTACCATACAGTGTTTTCACAGTCCAGCATACATCTCTAATGTAGCTAATTGAAGCCTTTCTCTCTTGCTTTGTAACTGCTTTACTATCCCAGCACTAAATCTATAATTAGCCAACTTGGCATATTTTCCCCACCCTTAGTTAAATGGTAGCATTTATCTTTACAATGGACTCCATATGACTGTTTAAGTGCCCACAAAACCTTAAAGACAAACACGTCTTTTTTATTCTCTAACTGAGCAGCATATTCCTACAGCATATGGGTGAATTTAGTGCTTTAGCCATTTGAGATTAGTAGTTTGAGTGTCTTATTAAAGGGTCAGTCAGGGTTTAGAGCTCTAAGGAGAGGAAGTGAGGGCTAATGCTATCTAGTGAAACAAACCAAGCCTTTGCTGCTCCAGATAAGATAAGATAGATTATACAATACCTCAAGGTCCTGAATGGCCCTGTTGATTGGAGCACATACAGGAAGTAGGGATGTTAGGCAACAACATTTTGGGTAAAGAGAAGGGGTGTACTAAAGAACGGAGGTCTAGTCACACATCATCCTGATCAAAGTGTTCTCTTATCTGTGCCAAACACTCACTCAGACTTTGTTTTCTCTATTATCTCGATGACTTTGTTTACTCTCATGAGTCATCATATCTAAAAAATTACCCTTTTTAATGATTTCCTAGCTCTTCGTTTCTTGCACTGTTTTTGTTTTTCCAGAACAGGATGAATGACTGCTAGGAAAGTACAAAAGCAACGGGAGATTTTTATATGTTCATGTGCGTCAGAGAAAAGTTGTTACCATCAGCACTCTCTGGCAACTTTCAACTGACTCTTCAATCAAAATATATTCTCATTATCCAGTTCACCCTTTGTTTGTGGTTGTGTGAGTGTGATGTAATTCAGTTTGCATCATTATGTTGTTGTCATTTGTGGAAGCTAGGTAGAGGTATTTTGACTTAGGGCTTTGACATTGTGGTGGTGAGAAGCTTCTCAGCTTTAAACCAATGCTAAAAGCGGAGGAACTGGAGCCACTTAATCGGTATTTAGACTCAATCTGAAGGTGTTTTCAGGTAACACCTCCAACCATCTGAACAACAAGGCGGTGTCTATCCCTCACCGTCTGACACCAGCCCTGTGGCACTCATCCTTAGTGATTTGGGTATCGGATATCCTCTTCCTCTTCAGCCAGGAGCCACATTCAAAGGGA